>PVJO010009678.1:0-68293 GCA_004026905.1 Hystrix cristata | reverse complement strand
AATCTTAACGTTGTTTTGATTTGCATCTCTCGAATGACTAGTGATGTTGAGCATTTCTTCATATATTTATTTGCCATTTTTATTTCTTCTTCTGAGAAATGTTTATTCATTTCAGTTGCCCATTTTTGGATTGGGTCTTTAAATTTAGGAGGTTTAATTTTTTTGAGTTCTTTGTATATTCTAGATGTTAGACCTTTGTGTGTCCAGCTTTTTAATAATGCATATCTGTTGGGTCATTTGAAAAAAACGTTATAAAATTAAAATTGGTAAAATTATGATTGAAGATATATTGAGAAATATGGCTAAACTGCCTATTAAACAAGACCATAGAAAATCACTTGGTCAATCATTGAAATTTTCTAGGAGTTAAATAAATTACAGTATTACCAACTGCTATGCTACTGGAATAAGCCAATAGGTATGTGTTTTATCCTCTCAAAAAACAAACAGATGCAATTAAAATACTTTACCTTTTTTTCCTTTGTACAATTAGTTTCCCATTGGTACTGCAACAAATTGCCATGCTGAATGACTTAAAACAATAGCCAATACCCAGTCTCTTTTTCTTTCCTTCCTTCCTTCCTTCCTTCTGTTCGTTCTCTTTCTTTCTTTCTTTCTTTCTTTCTTTCTTTCTTTCTTTCTTTCTTTCTTTCTTTCTTTCTTCCTTTTTCTTTCTTTCTTTCTTTCTTTCTCTTTCTTTCTTTCTTTCTTTCTTTCTTTCTCTTTCTTTCTTCTTTCTTTCCTTCTTCTTTCTTTCTTTCTCTCTCTCTTTCTTTCTCTTTCTTTCTTTCTTTCTTTCTTTCTTTCTTTCTTTCTTTCTTCTCTCTCTTTCTTTCTCTCTTTTGTTTTCTCTTTCTTTCTTTCTTTTTCTCCCTTCCCTTCCTTTCCTTTCCTTTCCTTTCTTTTTTATACACAAGTCAAGAACAGCTATGCAGTTCAGGTTGGCCTTGAACTCATGGCAATCCACCTGCCTCAGCCTCCTAAGTGCCGGGATTACAGGTGTGTGCCACCACACCAGGCTATTGCCAATTCATCATCTCACAGTTGTGGGGGTCAGTAATTCTAAAATTGAAGTGCCAAAGTGATATTTTGTATGTCCCCTAGGCAGGAATTTGTTTCCTTATCTTTCACAGCCTCTAAGGGTCCAACCCCATTTCTTGACCTGTGGCCTCTTTCTCCATATCTCACCCCAACAGGTAGCATTTTGTATAATTTATATCTTTATATTGCATGTACTGTAATATATATCTGTGCAGTTTTTTATAGCACAAATGAACAATCCAACATGCGTGAGCATATAGAATCAAAATTTTCTTTTTTTTTTTTTTGTACTGTTTTTACCCAAGTGGATCTCAAACTCATGGATTCAAGTGAACTCTTGCCTCACCCTTTAGTGTAGCTCAGGCTATATGTGCCTGGTGCCACATCCAGCTGGGAAATTAGCATTCTTTTATTTTATGTTATTGGTTATTGCCGTAACTAAAGATAACTTTGTCATGTGTAAGAGGGAGAATGTTAAAGCTAATTAACCACAGATGCCAAATATTCAAGACCTGGCACTGATAAATAGTCTATTTGTACTTTCTTTTAAGTGAAACAATTTAAGTTACAATCATAGGGATTTTCGTGGCTTATTCTTTTAGTTACTTTCTCTAAACTAAATAGTACTCAAAAGTCTTATATCACAAAAAAAAAATTGTTCCCAAAACCTCATTCTATTCACAAAACTTTTTAAAAATATAAGATTGAGAAGAAAAAGTTCTTTAGGGGAATGTGGTATTTCAACACTGCTACAATAAACTTTTTATTGGCTATTTATTGGAAATCATTTTTTTTAAATTATCCATTTAGAAACATAGATCCAAATTGTTAACCTACTTTTACATTGTAAAAAAAAAAAAAAAGTTGGCAAGATGTATTTCGTAAAACTGAATTCTTTGTGGAACGTGTGGAAGCCCTGTTTCTGTGCCTTCTCATTGCAACCAAGATTAATGACAAAGAGCAAGCAGCCAACGTGCGACCCACCCATGGGAGTGCCCACGCCGTAACCTTTGGAGTCTATCAGGCCGCCAATCTGCGTCAGGTTACAGTTCCGCTGGGTGACAAACTCGATGGTTGTTGACTCCATTAGGAAAGCATAGTCAGAGGTTAGGACTCTCTGGATTCCCTCCTCATTGCTTTTCACAAGCACAGATTGCCTCCTGCTACTCATAAAGGCCCACATTTTGTCATACGTGGAGATTTTTGATTTCTAGGAGAAAATAAAAATAAATTTAAATGACAACAATGCCATTTCTCAATTTCCATGTGATTCTACAAGATTTAGACAAAACTCTCTACATTTAATTTATTCATACTACTAATAAAAATAACTAAAATAAGTTAAAAATATGAACAAAATGTTTCTTATAGCAATACATCTTTAAAAAGTTATTGTAATCCTTCATTACATTTTCAGGTACAATAAAGCTTTATTTAACAAATTAAATTATTAAAAAGTAAAGAAGATTAATAGTGAGAGTCTTTTGTGTTTATATCTTTCCCAAGGAACTTATGTTTATTATTTCATTTTTTAACATTTCTAGAACATCAAATTTAGACAAGACTGACACCAGACAGAGATTGACACTTTAAAATGATTTTTGACCAATTTGTTTAACTGTAACATGGATGTCACATTAATCTCCAAAGATACACAAAGGTATAGATCGAAGAGAAGAGGGGAATTTGATACAAATAAGGTCATAAATTAGGACAACTATATTTCCATTGAGACACAATCTGGTCAGCACTGAACCTTTTCTAACTTGCCTAAAGACAACCAGAAATTTATCCTTCAAATCTACTAACTAGAAGTCCCTGGACCAATAAAACTGAATAGATTGATAACCAACTGAAAATCCTCAGTAGGGTTTTACTAAAATTTCATTATGAAAGGAAAGAAAAGAGTTTTATTCAGAAGAACTGACAAATCACAAAAGTGAAAAAGCTTAGTATCTGCTTGTCAAAAGCGCGTGTATGAAACTCTTACCCTCAATAATGCTTATACAAATACAAAAATAATACTGAGGCTATAAACACACAGAGGATATTCATCATAGCGCCTGCTCTATCATAAAAAGTCAAAACTACATTCAAATAAATAGAATAAAATCTTCTTTATAGCTTAAGTGTGCTTTCATCCCTGCATGTGCAAAGTCACGAATGTCATGTTAGTACAATTTCCACAGAAAGGCAGGTGCACAACAATACTCAGAACATTTCTGGCACTATTCCAATGATAAAGTGGGAACACAACACTTACCGTTCATTAGGAAAAAAAAACCAAACTAAAGGTACAACAAATGCATTCTAAAGATAATAATAGCATTAAGACTAAGAGAGAGTAGAAATACAAACCTTTGAAATCCAGCAGAACACGAAAACACCCTAAGAGGTAAATAGTGCAGGATTTGAAAGACAGCAGCTAAATCACTTAGCATCATATTGACAGGATTGCAAGGCTGAGAAAATATGGTCATATTTTTAATCTTTAGGATGCAAAATGGAAATGCAAAGGATGTTTAATTTTATTTAAGAATTCTGGTTGAGATCATTAAGACCAATAATGAGAATTTGCAGTCTCATTTGTCTGTATCAATCAGTAGCAGAGTAAGGAGAGCCAGAACAAGTTTGTATTCTTTCTTCAGAGATGTTTTCTCCTAATATATTGGATCAAGTGAGGATTAAATACAAAATAACCCAAAATTTGAGCTCACTTGAAGAGGGAAGGAATTTTATATGAAATAAAATGGACAGTTTTTGATTTAGTGTGATCCACATTGACCGTCCCCATGAATTTCATAGTAATCAAAGGAAATTTCTGAAGTTCAAACCTATTGTGTCATTCAATTTTATTTATTTTCACAGAAAATTGACAAAGAGGACTAATACTTAGCAACTTTGACAATTCTTTTTCTTCTATCATTTTTAGTAATGAAGGGGGCACAGTGAATCACGGGCTTAGAAACAAAAATTTATATAGCCTGAATTTTACTGAAAGTCCTACATTTAAAAAAAGAGTACCTATTTAAAAAGTACTTGAAGCAAACTCTTAAACTAAAATTAAAGGGCACTTTTTTCTCTATAATGTTGACAACTCATAAATAATTCATTACTTTCACTTTAGGAAAAACACATAAATTTAGAAGAGAGTAAGGTTGACGAGAAATAATAGTAACTCCTCCTATATTTTGTATCAATGTAATACACGCTCTTCTGCAAGCCACTTCAGTTCTCCCAATTTTAGTTTACATAGAAGTCAAACGTACTTGCCAAACTCACATTTATTTTGAAGATCAAATAAAACATCACAAGTAAATACTCTATTGTCAGAGTAGGGTGTTCTGTAATTTTAATTATTTTTTTAAATAGACTATAGTACCATCAAGTATTTGTGTTATTTTTCTTTAAAAATACCAAGAATTCTAGAAAAAGTCACATATATTCTGCCCCCTATGGTAAGAAATCAAGAGGAAACAGAGTGGGAAAAGATGTAACAAAAACAACATTTTGGACACTAAAAAGTAGATAGATGAATTATAAAATCACCCTCTAAAATCCACCCCTCAACCAGTTCAAAGTTTCAGGTATTGGCAGTTCTATACCCATCTCAAAGCCAGAATGAACATGGATCAAACAAATTTAGGATGCGTGGAAAGAAGTCTTCAAGAATTAAAGACAAGCTCTCCTCTGAGCAGCATGGTGGTTATTCTCAACCCATGAAGCAGAACACTGCATGTTTTATTTCCTGGAGAAGAAGCAAGAACAGAGTGGAAACAGTTGAGACTGGAGAGGCCATAGTGAAAGCAGAAGGAATAAACTGAAGTCTACAATCAAGGGTAAGAAGTCAGCTTTATTACCTGTCCTCGTTCTTAGAATCCCTTTGGGAAGAATTTTTTTTTTTTTTCAAGCAAAGCTCAACAGCTCCATAGAGAGAGCATTAATAATAGTAATAATAATAATAATAGAAATTAACCCATATAAAAAGTTCAGAAAATACAAGACCATTCAATTTTTTTACAAATACTAAGCTATTTAATTTTCATGAAACTCCTACTAAATAAGTATTTTCGGTTCCATTTTACAATTAAAAAACTAAAAAACACAAAAATGTTATTAGCCTACCAAAAATCACCTGGTTACTTAGTGACAAAAACAGGAATTAAACATTGACTGATCTTAGCTCTGGGGTTCATCTTGTTAACCACTGCACTATACTACTTTTAGGTGAAGACACATATAATGGATTTTCCAACTAAATGACTGACTACACTCCCTACAGAGAAATTCAGGGTATTTCATCCTTAAGTAAGCACTCATAGCTTGCACTGACCCTTTTAAAATCTGTTTATTACAAGTGATCAAAAGCCAAGGGGAATTGATCTATTTCAGGAAAGCCTCTAACATAAAACATAAAGGCCAGAAATGGCATAAATATCTTCACAGCAGTAAAACATGAGCCAAGAGAAAAAGAGAAAGCCACTGAAAGAAAATCTACTCACAGAAAATAATACATATTACAAATCTGATATAAAAAATGAAAATTTAAGCGAAATCTTCAAAGATAGACCTAGAGAAATTTGTCAGAAAAATAGGATGAAATCTAAAGGGCAGAAAAAAAAAAATGAAAGCATGCCCCAAAGGAGGTGAAATTAATGGATAAAGTATGGATCTGTGTTGTATATATAATGAGAAAGACCAAGAATGTTCTAGACTGAGAGAAGGCAGTAAAGAAATGTTACTTCAGTCGTGAATCTGATGGGTGGGATAACTGAAGGAAGAAATCTTTGGCTAGGCCGCCAAGAGCAAGGGACATAGTGCTGCAGAATTATAAGAAATAGATCAGGGTAAACAAAGAGATCCTAATGTCATCCTAAACATTCTAAATTTCAGACAAGCTCTTCTCTGGTTCCAGGCTTCAGGGCTCAGGTTCATTCCGGCCCTTACATAAATCAGATGGCTTTATAACTCAGGTCTTTTGCTTCTCTTTCCTTATTTTACTTTAGAAACCATGTAATTGTACATTTTTCCTTTGACTCTCTGAGATTTAAGTACCTTTGAAAGCCTCTTACCCATTCTACAACTGGGAGTCATGCATTTGAAATGCAAACATCAAGGAAGACAGTGTGACTATCTTCCTGTTTCTGTGGGATGGTAGGAACCTAACTTCAGTGGGTACCTTTATCCAAACTGTAAAACTACCTCCTGTTAGCAGGATAAAGAGAAAGTTTATTTCTTTGAACAAGACCATTTAGCAAACACAGACTATTAGTAATCCCACCCCATCCAGCTCTTAAAACCTTTTCCAGAGATGGATGGAGGGGCAAGGGGGGTTAAAATGGATTAAGATGCAATATACATATGTATCAACAATCCACCATGAATGTATTCATTATGTATTGCAAATATGTACCAAAAAATCTTTCCCACTGCTAAAATATTTCATCCTTGTCCTAAAAACTTCGGAGTTAGAGCATAGTTTGGATTCTCTTTTCCTTACTAAAATTGCCTTGAATAAAATCCTGATTACCTGTTTAACTTTTCAAAGAGCAAATTTTAATTCAGTGGAACCAAGTCATTCTTTAATTTAAAATATATATACTGAAATAATTTGATGTGCTAGGCATGATTCTGTACATTGACTAGGTTCCATATATCTTGAATAATTAGCATGCAAGAACGTAACAGATATTTCCTTTCATTATTGGAGCAGCAAGAAGCCAAAGAAGGTGTGAAACAGATTTGGTGTGGGTGATGATTTTGAAAAGATGGCTAAGACTGCCGTGTGGAGAAGGGATCAGCTGTAACAAAGGTGGATATAGTAAGGCCATTTAAAACCACACATAGACAGCATCAGGCTTGGTATGTGGACTAGTGACATGTGAGGTATCTAAAAATTCAAGATACACATACACACATGTTACAGTTCCTGGTCATTCTTGGAATATTCGAAGAGAAGAGGAGGTTTAGATTGAGTGAGTCTGTGGTTTCCAGTTTAAACCTGAGCGTTAGCTAGGGAGGGAGGGAGGAAGGGAGAGAGAGAGAGAGAGAGAGAGAGAGAGAACACTAAAAGACGGACAAATCTGAGGGTAAAAAGATCATACCTAGTGAGTCATAAGTGCCCGAGAAACATCCACAAGGATCTATTATGTGAAGTTAGGTACCTAAGTCTGAAATTTGGTGGGGAAGTCAATACAAAAAATGTAACTATCTGCAGTCTTCTTGGATACCGATGACAGAGCAGTAGATACTGAGAGAGAGAATAGAGGAGGAAACAGATCCTATGATCAAAGCTTGTGAAATTTTGAACTTCCATGGCTGGCAGAAAAGTCAAAGTCTGTCAATCAGACATAAAAAGAATTAAAAGAGATGAAGGAAGAAACTCTGGGAATTGTAGTACTCCAGAAATGCAGAAATCAGGGCAGAAGTAGAGTGAGGTATTGATTGCCTGTAGTGATTTTCCTAAAAAAAAAAACCACACACAAACAATAAGAAATGAGTAATTTCCTTTGAGTTTCGCTATCTAAGATTCCTTGGTTCCTAAGATTTAATTGAGGACGATGAACCATTTAGAAGTCACATTGAAGTGCATTAAGGAAGGATTTGCACAGAGTATGCTGGAGCCAGTCAAGTGCAAAATAAAAAATAAAAAAGTAAAACTCCAAAGAGAGAAGAATGTTTTGGTTTAAGTAAGGTTTTGAAAGATTGAAGAGATCTGAACATGTTTAAATGCCAATGGAAGACATTTCAAAAGAAAAGAATGGTTTAAAATGTCAGAGAAGGAAAGTATAGGCAACACCACAAAGTTCTGTGGACTAACATCTTTCCACTTCTCCCTCCCCCCACCCATCCCTGTTATCCACCATTCTGATCTGTGCTTGACTTTTTGATTCCACATATGAGATCATATAGCATTTGTCTTTCTGTTTCAGATATATGTCACATATTACAGTAACTATAGTTAGTTATAGCTGAAATTTTCTCAGAAATAGATCTGAAAAGTTCTCACTATGGGAAAAAAAACATGTAGAATTATGGATATGTGAATTATCTTGATTATGATAATCATTTTACAATGTACAAACATATCAAAACATCATGTTGGATTCTGTATATATTTATATAATTTTACTTATCAATTTTACTTCAACAAAATTGTAAAAAAAATACTGCAGATTTCCTAATAATGTGAATTTCAAGTAGAATGACTAAAGATTTAAACTACTCAACTGACACAAGCTCTGATTTCAAAACATTTATATTAAAAATACATGAACTTATACTCACACTGTATTATGTTCAGATAGATTTTTTATAAAGTAGAAAGTTGTTGAACATTTTTAAACTAAAAGAAACTATAGGATCATGAAGAATAAAGAAAATAGATGGAAGCTGCCCAAATTACAAGTGAGAAAAAGGCACTTAAGATCAGTGAGGATGTAATTAAAATTGAAATTAATAATCAAATATTCATTAAGTGTGAAATTTTTATGCAAAGTGGCCTAGAACAATGGGCATCTTGTGTTGCAGTATGAACTAGAGATTGTAAGGGGAAGACTATGGGCCTGTTGAAAAATCATCTGCAACACATTTTGTTCAATTTACTGTGATTATGGTTCAGGACTACGTGGCTAAACCAGAATGTCCACAGCCTTCGAGGATCCTCCAGCCACAGTGATGTGGAGAAATAAGGACTGAGAAAAAAGTCATGAAATATCCCAAAACTAACACAGCCAGGCCTGCCTATTACTGAGGCTAAATTCATTAGGAAGAATTTTCCAGAAAAACATATTACTTAAATATAAAAAGTGCAAAGCAAGTAGTAAGTTAAACACATCATAAAATAGTTTTTCTAAGGAAAGAGTTGAGGTTACAACAAATAGCGGCAGGATGGAGAAACTGCTGAAATCAAGTTTAGCTAAGTAAAACTCACATTGAATTAGTGAGAAAACAACATACAGTACATATTATTCTGTTACTTTTCTTCAGATGAGAAAATAAAGGTTATTTGCTAAGAAAAAATAACTGTCTGTGAAGGTAGATGAAATAGATGGTATGCTTTAAAAAAATTTAATTACATAAAAATAATAACTTCTTTGGCAAAAGTGAAAAACATACCCAAGGGTTAGCCTTACAGTTATGTTGTGCAAAGTAATTTAGATAGATGAACTCAAGCAAATAAATTTAAATCATGCCTCAGAGACAGTGTAGGAAATGCCTACAAAAACAATGCAGAGCAAGAAGAACACTTTTTTAAACTCTTGTAAGTAAAATCATCTTATTTTCTCACTCAACTTATCATATTTGCCAATATGAATGCTAGAATAAGTTTCTACTTGAGTCCTTCTTTTCTTAAATAAATCTAACATTATAATGACACATTTGTGTTACTCTGCATGGATTTGGGGTGTCAGTGTTAGCAGAGTTTATCAAAATGTGGAGGCTTGCAAGCTGATTTGTTGTTTGCTACATCAGCACAAAACCAATAAAACTCCTCATAAGACACTCTCTGCTTATAAAAGCAGTTTTCACAGACTCTGAGACATCAACAAAAAGATAAAAGAAGAGATTCTTGTCAAGAGTAAATATTAAAAGACTAAGAAATACAACACTTCTTAAAATTCACAGTTGCCACAATATTTTGTGCTTTAAAAATACCATACAATGCAAATATTTAAAATGTAGTAAATGTGCATCTAACTTAAAACATAAAGAAATGTTAGGTTAGTTTCTGCTAGAACTCTAAATAAAGCTTGCAACCTGAAAAATATTTGGCATTTCGTAAATCTCAAATGACTAAAGTATTTTAGGCTCATTTTTCTTGGCCATTGTACACAGAGTTTGAAAACTAAGACTTTACTGAAGAATAGTGCTTTGTAAATGAATTTCTATCCCTTCCAAAATGTTATGAAAAGCTAGAAAGGTAAGCATTTCTCATCTCATTTGCAGAGATAGAGCTTTTTTTCTCTTACCAAGAGCAACATATTTTACCAACACATCTTCTTAAAGAATAGCTTTGCCTTAATTAATATCTTTGCTTTAGATACACAGATGAAATTTTTACCTCTGTTCATTTTGCTACTGTCAAACATGAATTAAAATTTAGAAACTATCTCATCCTCACCTACTTTCTTTTTTTTTTTTTTTTGTGCTGGGGATCAAACTCAGGGCCTTGTGCTTGCAAGGAAAACAGTCTAAGCACTGAGATACACCCCAAGCCCTCATCTACTTTTATAAACCTGCCAGACTAAAATTGAAAAGAAAGTACCACTATCAATATTTGATAGTAAGAATTTAGAATTAGCTTCTTATATATGCTTCAGAGGATAGTTTGCTTTCATGAATGAAATGGAAAATCTGTAACATGAATTTTGTTTTGTATAGCATAACCACAAAGCATCAACAATACAGAGGAAATCGAGTACTAATTTTATGTCTTATTGTAAGTAATAATATAAATGCTTACTTCAATTCAGTTTCTTTAAAATGTTAGGAAGATGATAAAAAACAAAACAAAACACCCCAAAAGACTTTTTTTTAAAGAACAAATTCCATTTCTTTTGGTTTCATCTCCTATATCAAGAATCTGGCAGAATTAGTTGAATTTAGGTGTATAAATGAATATGGGAAAATTATTAAGAGGAAAAGAAAATAATCACTGACCTTTTTTTCATAATCACAAAAGTAAATTGGTGGTACTTGGCATTTTCTCAAATTATTCCTCTTCAATAAATTACACATGGCCATATAAAGTATTTGGCTGTATATACTATAATAATATTTCTTTTTTGTTATGAAAAAATCACATATGGTAGTTCCTAGTATGTGTTTTAAGAAAAAATTTCTAGCAAGTTCTCTCCTGGTAAAGGAGAATTTGGCTGAGATTTACATTTTAATTTTTTTTTTACAGTAAATAAATTACCAACAATACCAGAACATATGTGCTAGGTAAGAACAGCTGAGCCCTATCTGGGCTCATCTGACCTCAGTCACTAGGAAATTAGAGTTAATTCAGGAAAACAGGACAGAAGCCATATGTGGTTCATATCAGAGGTGAATCTGCCTCTGGTGCAGTGATCTGAAAAGCTTTCAGTTGTTAGCAAACCTGTCAGTCCTTGGAATAATTCTGGCAGTTTTATCTCAAAGCATCTGCAATCTTCGCAAACAGGACATTTGAAGGAAAGGACAATGGAAACAGAAAGAATTGCTCTTCTCGGTGCTATTCCAAGTTCATAGAGGAAGAAATGCGAGCAGCGTGCCTGAGCATAATGTGGTAGGCAGAAAGTTTGAAACCATTTGGTACAACTAAAGAATATTTTTAGGTAGTAGCAACAATATTTGACACGTCATTCTCCATCAGTTAGAATCCCCCACGAGTTCTCTGGTCACTGAATTTTATTCTTTGGATGAGATGTCTTCAATCTTCCTGATCAAATGGTATCTTTTATATTATTCATAATAATAATAATCAACAAAATATATTATGGTCATGTAGCCAAAATGAATTAAAATTAGGAAATCTGATCACACTGGGTCCACAATAAGACAATCGAGCAGCCACAATTCCTTGTCTCTGTCTAATAAAAAGTTTCCTTACTATTATCATAGAAATGTTATGAAGAACAAACAAGAAAATCCATTTGAAGTCTTTTTGACAAGATGGATAAAAATTTATTCTCATTGGAAGTTTTATGAAATTAATCAACACAGATCATACTTCTAGCTGCTAAGACGATAGCCTATACCTAGAGTGTGCTTATGTGTATGCCTTTACCTTTAGGACAATTTGAAACCTTTTAGGAATATGAAAGCTCATCTCTTTCTTTTTCTTATAATGTAATCCGATTACACTAGAAGGAAAAACATGCACAAGCACCCGGAGCCCTTGTGGAGTGAGGGTCTTCAACGCAGCCCACAAAGTCAAGACTTCCCAATTGAGGAGCCCCAGTGGCACACGGCGTTTATTTATAGTCTTCTCATTCCGTTTAATAATTTGTTTGCTCACTCATTTACCCTCTTGCTCTTTCACTCTACTATTCGTCCCATCTTGGTATAAAGTACCATGCCAGGCACTTCACCCGCAGAAATGAATCAAAAGCAAGTCCGACCACTGTCTGGCAAAGGTCAGAGGAACCCATTCTCATTCCTCTAATCATCCGGCACAGTTTGGGTGGCTGTCTTACTCCTCCCTGTAACTGGAGCTCAGAACTATATATGGTAGTGCAAAAACAACACCGTCTACATTTGAAACTCTTAAAAGAATGGTCTTCGTCTTCACTAGGGTTTCAAATGTTCTTTGAGAGATGGTGCAAATCTCATCAAAATGTTTTAAAGATAAAATACACATATAAAATATATTCATAATTGTATTATGTTCAACTATACACAGAATATGAATGTTCTTTCTCTAAAATACCACAGAAATGGCTTCAGATGGTTCATAGGGAGATGAGATGAACCATCCTAATCACATCTCCTACTAGCTGGGCAAACTTATGGCATCACAATAATCAGGAATTTGGTATGTATGAAGGAAGCACATCAGTGATTTTATGAATTATTAATTTGGGTTACATTTTAATGAGAAAAGTCATACAGACTATAACCCAGGGGCTTTGATGTGCTTTTTACTCTCGTTGGAATATAATTCTCCATCTGATCTATATATTCTTTCATTTCTAATCTTTGCTCATACATTCCATTTTCAAGAAGGCTTCCAATATTTAGCCCATTTATAATCGCAACCCTTTTGCTTACCAAATATGCATATATTTCTCCTGCTTTATTTTTATCTGCGACACTTAAGATTATGTGGCATATTGTGCTTTCCTGTTTTTTATATGATTGTTTTGTTTAGTATTATTTTTATCAGCTTTTTAACAGTAGCATATGTTTGTGTATGTATCATGAATACATTCGTCATGAGGAGTTGGTAAATATACATATTACATCTTAATCCTTTTTACTTACCTTCTTCCCTCCTCTCTCTCTCCATCCCTACGGTTCCCTCTACATCTGCACAAGGTCTACCTCCTGGTCCACTTTCCTTTTTACACTTACTTGTCTGTTCAGCTTCTAGCCCCACCAGTGGATGATTACACTCAATGGGGCAGAGAATTTGGCTATATTTATAACCTTTCACCTGGAAGAGTGCCTGGTTTGTGGTAGATATCAGTAGATATTTACAGAATAAATCAGAAAAATAAATGAATGCATACAATGGAATTATACACTTGTGCTGGAGTTTAGACGACAAGAGTGTTAGCTTCAGTTCTGGCACTAGCAACCTAAGTGATCTTTGATGAGTAATTTCATCTTTCTAGAACTCCATTTGCTCAATTGCAGAATCAATAGGCTAGGCCATATAAATGCTAATAGCTTTCAATAGAGACAGTCCATGTATTCATGAACATTCAGAATAATAACTACACTTTTGCTTCTCTCTTTCGGGTTTTGTTTATGGCTTAATTCAAAAGGAAAAGATGTATCACTGACCTAGCTTTAAAGCAAAGCATATAGGGACAGCAATGCTCAACATAAATAATCTTAAACTCTATTTACCTTAAAATGCAACTTTAACATATTAATAAAAAGTGCATTTTACGTCCTACATATATCAAGGATGAGAAATGACATTACTCTCCTCTTTATTTTTCCCACTTTAGATAGTGACCTTCCTATCTGATTCCTGGTGTTCTAGTCATTCCCCGCATACTGTTATCATTCTTAGAATATGCTAGTACCCATATATTTGCTTTTCCTCTGCATACAGTAAATGTTTAACAATTAACTCTCTTGAACAGACAATTTACCCTGATTTACAGCATTTGGTGGTTTTCATTTGCATTATATTTGTTTCTACTATTTGCTTACTTTATTCTCTCTTACTTTATGCTCCCTTGTGGATTTCAAGCTATGAATCAAATCAGCCAAATAATACAATTTCTGAAAGTCAATATAAACCATGTCTAGTCTACTACTACTTCTTCACCAAAAATCCTGAGCCACTTAATTGCTGAAAAATCTCCTCCAGTAATCTTACTCAAGGTTTAGCCACCCAAATCCATAGTAATATGATGTATTTTTTTCAACATCTGAACATTTTTTCCTGCCTTGCTTCTTCAGATTTGTTACTGGTCATGTTTTCTACTCTTGCTGAAGCCTCATGACCACTAAAGACCTGCACTCTTAGATTATTATCTCTTCCTGCTTTTTTATTTCTAATTTGTTCATGGGCGCTTTCATGAGCCATACTTTCAATGTAACCATTGCCAATATACTAAGCTCATTAAGGTTTCTTTGTTCTTTGTAGCTATCTAACTCAGCTGCAATCCTGAATGAATTCAACTCTGCATGTCCTTTGAAATTTGTAACAAAAAACAACAGCATTGCTAGAGAAAGTCACTAGAGAAGTACATGCATGATCCACACTGCTCAGAAATCTCACTGCTCTGTTTGTTGTCTACAATGCCAATTTCAAGTTTCTCCTTCCGGAAATTCAAAACCTTTTGTGAACTCACTCATTCTTGACAGTGGGCCTCCACAGAGAAATATTATACCAAGTGTAGGGAAACAGAGACAAATTCAAAGCCCTTCTTACATCAAAAACCTTTTTCTATCAAAATCTCTCTATTTCATTCTGTAACATTTTCTTCCACATAAAACCTTCATGTTCTTCTTTGGTTCCCAGCACATCCCTGCATTGTTTTAAAGAATCTTATCCACTGCCAAAAAACAAACTGGAGGATCAATGGAACAGACTAGGAGATACAGAAACAACCCCAAAGTCACTCAACCACCTCATCTTTGACAAAGGGGACAAATACCTTCACTGGAAGAAAGACAGTCCCTTCAATGAATAATGTTGGAAAAACTGGCTTTCCACATACTGAAGACTAAAACTAGCCCCATATCTCTCACCATGAACTAAACTAAAATTAAAATGGATCAGAGATCTAAATATTGAAACAAAAACACTAAATCTGCTGGAAGACAGAACAGGAAGAACTCTTGAAGACATAGGTATAGGTAAAGACTTTATGAACAAAACCAAATTGCACAGGAAATAGTACGAAGAATCAACTGAGATCTCATCTTATTAAAAAGCTTTTGTACAGCAAAAGAAACCACCAACAGAGCAGAGAGACAACCCACAGAGTAGGAAACATTTTGCCAACTGTTCCTTAGACAAAGTTCTAACCCCTAGAATACATAAAAAACTTAAGAGAATCAGACCTCCCAAATTTAAAAACCAATCCAAAAATGTGCATCTGAAATGAATAGACTTCTCAAATGACAATCCTCCTGCCTCACCCTTCTGAGGCAGGGATTAAAGGGCCTGCACCACCATGCCCAGCCATTTCTAATATAATCATGATACCTTTAGTTTTTGTAGTATTTTATAACCAGGAGTTAACATGTATAAAAGTAAAAGTCAGTATTTCAAGAATAGTAGCTCATAATGCTTGAACAAACTTGGGATAAATAGTGCTGGAAAAACTAGCTTTCCACATGCCAAAGATTAAAACTTGACCCATATCAAAAAAAAAAAAAAACTAGACCTATATCATTCATCATGCACTAAGCTAACATCAAAATGGATCAAAGATCTAAATATTAAAACAGAAACACTACATCTGCTGGAAGATAGAATAGGTAGAACTCTTGAAGACAAGGGTGTAGGCAAAGACTTTATGAACAAAACCCCAGTTGCCCACGAAATATCACAAAGAATCAACAACTGGGATCTCATCTTATTGAAAAGCTGTTGCACAGTGAAAGACACCACCAATAGAGCAAAGAGACAACCCACAGAGTGGGAAAAAATTTTTGCCAGCTATTCCTCCCACAGAAGACTAATATCACGAATATATAACAAACTCAAAAAAATTAGACCCCCTCACCAAATTTAAAGACCCGATCCAAAAACGGGCAGCTGAAATGAACAGACACTTCTCAGATGAAGAAGTAGAAAGGGCAAATAAACATGAAAAAATGTTCAACATCACTGGTCATTTAAGAGATGCAAATTAAAACAATGCTGAGATTCCATAGCGTTGAATCTCACTCCACAAAGAATGGCTATTATCAGGAAATCAACAAATAACAAAAGCTGGCGGGGTTGCAGGGGAAAAAGGAACCCTTCTCCACTGTTGATGGAAATGTAGACTGGTGCAACCGCTGTGGAGGTCAGCATGGAGATTCCTCAAAAACTACAACTAGAGGTCCCATTTGACTCAGCTATTCCCCTTCTTGGTATTTTCAGAAAAGAATTAAAAGCATCATACCACAGTCATATATGCATGTCCATGTTTATAGCAGCACAGATCGTAATAGCTAAACCTTGGAAATACCCCGGTTGCCCATCAATGAATGAATGGGTAAAGAAGATGTGGTTTTGTTATACAATGGAGTACTACTCTGCCATAAAAAGGATAACCTTGAGACATTTCTAGGTAAATGGATGCACCATGAGAACATACTCTTAAGTGAAGTAAATCAGACACACATGAGTAAGTAACGCATTGTTTCTCTGGTAAAAGAAACGAAAAGTGTAAATAAAGACTAAAGTGTATAATAGACATTGTGAAAGAGAAAGAAAGTGTTCAAAGGGGAAGGGGAACTGGGGATGGGAGTAGGGGAAGGAAGGAAGGGAAAAGGAAAAGAGTAAAGATGGAAAAAATGGAAACAAAGCTGTCGTAAATAAGGAGAGGAGAAAGAGTTGAAGGGAGGGGAGAGAAAGGAAAAAAGAAAATCAAAATACATCATTTACAGGTACAAAGTTTGTATGGTGAATGTGATCATTATATCTGAAGTGTAGCAATAAAATTTATATAAAATTTTAAAAATAAAGAATCTTACTCCAATGATATCTCTGCTATCACTCCCCTTTAGAGAAAACATGTTTAAGTCTTTAGGTTTTAACTTTCTTTCCTCCAGTTAACTCTTTTGTTCCCTTTACTCATCAGACTTCCTTTCTCCTGTTTTTCACAAGATAATTAATAAGAGATTTTCTTATGACACTATTTCTTCATTTTCTAGGTTCTACTCTATCTACCTCAGAGAGTGAACCCTGCCAAGAGCTTTATGTCAGAGAGCTGTATTGTTTTCCCAAAAAAAGCCCAACCTTGAACTTTGGTGCCAGGTAACTTGCTATGTAATCTACAGAACTTTTAATTTCCCTTCCAGATGAGGCATCCACATTTCTAGGGTGGCCCGCCAAAGCATAATGGGGAACAGCCTGCACTAATAATCAGGAAACCAGGGTCTCAATGTAGAGTTACAGAATGTGTAAGTTCATTTCCAGGTACGTGGGTTTGTATTTTGTCAAACAGTTTTAACAAATCTTAGGATAAGAAGCAGCTACTTAACTGAAAAATTTATAATTCATTTCACAAATTCATGCAATGCTATCTTATTAAGTATGCATAAATAATTTGTCAAAATCTAAAAACCGACTCATTTAAAAGAAAGTAAAATTTAAGAAGAATTATGCTTGACACTGTCAACGAACTTTAAAAACAATATGAATTACTTAGATTAATATCTAACTCTATAGTTCTAAAAATCGAGAAAAATCAACACATTTATAGCCAGAACCTTTATCTTTAAATGTGTTGACATCTGCCTATTCTGTGCTTGAAACAAATCAAGAAATGTATATGCTACTTTTTAAAATGCACCTGAGTCTCACTCACAAAACTAACCTCTTAAAATGCAAAATTCAATTCAAGTTGTAGTGAAGTTTTGACGACACTTTAAAGAAATTATAAGTGTAATTCAACCTTCAACATACATAGGCAGAGGAACTCAGCTATGACTAAAAATGCATGAGAATTAGACACAGATGAATTTAGTTAAATAAAAGAAATACCAACTAAAAATGTGGTGCAAGATAAGAATACCTACTTAGGTGTCTGAATAAAAGATATAAACAAACTTGTTGAAAACAGTAAAATTCTAAAATATCACCTCCACTCTCATGGATGGCTACTAAATTTCATTCACATATAAATTATTACATCCCAAGTATAACATAATGAATAGCATTAGCAAAAATTACATTAAATATAAAAAGTATCTGAAATAAAACTGAAGACCAGTAAACATATGAATGTACTCAGTATCTGTATGTTTACACATAGTTATTTGTCATGTAAAGGATTATTTTAACCTCCATTAGCAAAATAAAAATGAAGCCATTTTGATTTTGTATTCTGCCTGAGAAAACAATGTTATCTTTCAAAAAAAACCAGAGTTCTGTTCACTAGAATTTGTGTGTTATATATTTTGTATTTCTCGTGTGATTTTTGTGACCATGTCCAAGAAGCATATAGTTCTGTAAAAAAAGAAAATGAAAAAGTAGATTCTTCATATATGTATTTTTCAATTACCATCTACAAATGACTGTTGAATGTTCACAGAAATTTGCTTTAGTTTTCATTTACTTGCATCTTTTGAGTTCCTCTTAGAATTACCTTCAGGTATTATACTACACCATTTTAAATAGCTTCGCTATTTAACAAGTCTAATCCTGTCAGGTTACATTTTTCTTTCTGAAATAAGTTATTTGGAGTAAAACAATGCACATTTAAGCCACATACTACTTTTGTTGTTCTTGTTTTAAAATCAGGAAAGGTTATTGGCAAAGATTTTCTGGTTGAACAAATTTTGATCTAGCCTCTGAACATTCTCCTGGGGACCTCTAGGCACTTGCTTATAAAACCCTGTTTAGCAGAAAACTGTGATCAAATAAGAAGGACTCCTCAATGTTGCCATTAGAGCATTCTCAAATCTGACCTGGTCCCACATTCTCTGCCACCACTCAGCTGATGTCTAATTACTCTGCACCATATTTAGCAAGAATGCTCCATAGGTAGATTAAACTAGAACCTCCTTTACTGCTTATGTTTCATTTTAGAAAACTTTTTATCCATTAACCCCCATCTTTCTGCTTGGGTGTAAGCTTCTACTTGCTCACAGTACATCTGGAATTGAATCTAATCTTTCTCCCTCACTGTAAAACTCCATTGCAGTGATCCCATTACTTAAGGTAATGGTCCCCGTAAAGATTGCCTTGGCATATTTTTAAAATTATCATTACATAAAACTTTATTTAACATTATAAAATCACTACTGTTATTTCATTGTATGCAAACTGTGATCTAAAAACAATTCCATAATTCAAGCTCTAAATTTTTCTTAATAGTCACATCAAAAGTAGCCCCTTGAGATGCTTTCTTTGTGGAATGGTACTTGTTTTCTGTAAAGTATATAGTATTTGTACACAGTGCAGTCATTTTAACCTCAGAGATTTTTCTTTATTTGTAAATATTTGTGTTTATCTAGTAGAAAATATACTTTATTTTAAAAATCCCCAACATTTATCTGAAATCTCTTCCAGATCTGTACAGGACATTTAAGTTGAGGCACCATGGATATAACACACTAAATAAATGTGAAACAGAAAACTATGAGGACATTTCCAGAGATTTCTAAGGAATTAGATGTTTTATCTACAAGGTGCTATAAAAAGACAATGAAATATATTAAAAGAAAATACTTTGGAGACAACTATTAGAAGACAGCTATGTTCTGGCTGTGTGGTTCCTACATTCCTTTGCCTTAGTTGGCATTGATATATATAACACCTCATAGCTCTTAACTGGATGAGAAATGATAATTTGTAGAGATTGCCAAAAATCCCATGCAAGGGTGAGCACAGAGAATTGGTGGGCCTAGAGCTAAGAAAGCTAAAGAGTAAATGTTGGCGCATGAGGAGTAATTGTAGCCCTTCCTACAGTGGCAAGGAGACATTTGTATACCGAGGATGAGATGTTGGTGGGTAAATGTTGTGATAATAAGTATTCCCGAGGGAGTAGTTGCAATAGGAAGAGGAAGTACACTTTCTGGTTAGCGCAGATTCAGCATCTGCCAAGGTGAGCGTCACAGCACAGAATGCTTCTGTTGCCTTGAATGCAGCTCCAGATGTTCAGGACCTCTGCCTTTGCTGTGGGAGGTTTCCTGTAACACCACCCATCATGAACACGTCATGTCAAGAAGGCGTCAGCAGGTGGTAAAGACGAGTTTGGGGATGGCAGTTTGACTGATGCCTGCCCTAGATTTCAGCTGATGCATCTTTTTGATTTGATAAAAATAAGCAGAACTATTAGCACAACCATGTTATTTGCCAGTGCAAATGCCACTAACATAACATCCATTGAAATGAAACCAAGGCAAATTTTATCACTGTTTAAAATTTTAGTTGTAGAGCCAATGGAAAACATACAACAAAACTATTTCTTCAAATGTTTTTATAGGAAAAATTAAATATCTGAAAATTTATTTTAAACAAAACAAAATACCATTAAAGTGTCTCTATTTTAATTGCTTCTTATAGAAAATGAGGTGTTTTGTAACTAAAATAATTAGTTAAAATTAAGATATATTTAACCACTCAACAGTTTACCTGGAGTGTCACTTGGGCAGCTTGTTCATTTACATACTATCTGGAGTGTTGCTTGGGCAGGTGTCATTTCAACCAGTCAATTCTTGTATTGAATAAATTTGATAAAATTCCTGTTATATTACCTTATAGAAATATATTCAATTTTTGGTTGTCCTGTATTTAGATAATCGGACTGGTAAGTGGTTAGACCCATTTAAAAAAATACAGCTCCCAACCCAGCATATAAGTGGCTTAGACATCTTCACTCCATGTTAAAAGGGAAAGAGCTAAACAAACTGGAAAATCAACATAGAAGAGATGTCGCAAGCCAAACCACTGCCCCACACAAGAAAGTATATGAACAAGTAAATACAGAGAATTTCAGCTTCTTCGTGGAGTACAAACCTGTAAGCAGAGAGTGGTATGGAAGCTAGTACCATGGTGGGAAAAGCTTAAGTGTTATGAACGAATTTCTGGGGGTTAAGAATAGACAAACTTGCTGGACAGGGTGTCACACACCTGTAACCCCAGGACTCAAGACCAAGCCAGGAGAATCACTGTGAGTTTGAGGTCAGCAGAACTGCATAGCGAGACTCTGTCTCAACAACAACAACAACAAAAACAAACAAACAAAAACACATAAAAAACCTTGAGAGAAAAATATTGCAGGACAGCCTGCTGCCTGCTGCCATGAAGGGACACAGTTAAATGATGGCCATTCATAGACAAGGAAGCTGACCTTCAGCAAACACGGACCTGGAATAGCCTTGATCTTGGACTTCTCAGCCATAGAAGTGTAAGAAATAGATTTCTATTGTTTATATGAAGGAAAACAATATCAAACCTTCAGGGGCACCTAGTTATGTGAGAAGGAATCATTTTGAAAAATTCCAAAGTATTCTGTTCTTTTTAATATGACCTGTTCTGAGGAGAAACTAGTTTATCAGTGTCCAACATTGTAGAGTTACATAAGAGCTTAATTTACCTGCAGGAAAGCAAGTGCCCAAGATACGTCTTCTCTAGTCCTCCATGAGTGTCTCCTCTCAACTGCTGGAAACTAAGAAGAAGGGCTGAAGTTCATAGTCCAGGAGCAGACTCACGCCAGGACTGCAGAATTCTCCTCCTCACCCTACACTCTCCTGCTATGTTATTAAAGGTTTAAGAACCATAGTTCATTCTACCCAATACCTAATGCCTTTCAACAAAAATTACAAAACACAAATTGAAAGGCACAAAGCCCAGTTTGACGAGACTAATCAAATCTTAGAATCAGAGTCACATATGGGTGTAATATTGGAATTACCAGGTCGATGTCTTTTAAAAATCATTCATTATACTAAGAATTTTAATGGAAAAAATAGGAAGTAAACAAACAGATCGATTAGGTGAGATAGATGACAGTGTAACAAATCTTCAAAAATAAATTAAAAGCAATTAAAAGCATTGTAACAAAAATGAAAAATAGATTGATAGTCTCCATAGTGGACTGAACATATCTGAGGAAAGAATTTCAAGTGTGAAGATAACTGAAACTTGAAAAACTAAAAAGTAAAGAAAAAGTAAGAGAAAAAAGAAAAATATATCCATGAACTTTTAGACAACTTTATGATACTTACTATACACAATACCAGAAAGAAATGAAAAAACAAAAAAATAAAAAAATACAATTTATGATGGGACAATAACCAAAAATTTTTCAGGTTATGTCAGACACCAAACTACAAATCCAGGAAATGTAGAGAACATAAAGCAGGATAAATGTAAAAATACATATAGATATATCGTGTGCCATCTTCAGAAAACAAGAGATTAAGTAAAAGATCTGATTCTGAAGGAAGTCAGAGGAAACATCTTATTTGGAAAAAAGCAAGAATTATAGCCACCTACTCAAAAATTATGCAGACAAGAATAATATTTGAAGTGTTGAGATAGAAAAATAAAAAACAAAAACCTAGAATTGGATTCACTGTGAAAATACTGTATCTTTAAAAACAGAAAGAAGAAATAATTCCTAAAACGAAAATTAAGGAACTGCCTTGAAAGAAATATTAAAAGAAGTTCTTTAGAAAGGAGGTCAGAAAGTCAGATCTACATGAAAGAACTAAGAGCATCAGAGAAAGAATAAACCAAGGGAAGTAAAAACTTGAATGGTTTTATTCTTAATTGTTCAAATAGTCAAGTGCTGTGAAATTGATAAAAACAACGTTTTTGGTCATGTGTGCTTTATATATAAGTGAAATAAACGACAGTAATGATACAAGAAATAAAAGGGATAAAATAGAAATAATTTTAGTATAAAGAATTTTCACTACCTGTAACATTGTATAATGTTTTTCAAATGAGAATTTAAATTAGTTGTTAATATATATTGTAAAATACAAGATAATTACTTAAGACAGTAAAAAAACAAAGTATAATATGGATCTTAATAAAGAACAAAAATGAAATAATGTAAAATACTCAAAGCCAGAAAAAGCAGAAAATAAATAAGAACTGAGAACAAGAGCCACAAATAAAAAAAGGAATAAAGAAGGTTGATATTAATACTACAACACCAACAACAAACTAGAAAGTCAGTGATTTAAACACATGAAGTAAAGAGATTGTCAGAGAATTTAAAAAAAAAGATTCAACTATACATGTTGACCACAAGAAATCTACTTTAAATATAAAGACAAAGAAATTAAAAAAGATAAACTATTCCACAGTATATCTAAGTGATATACCAACCAAATGAAATGATGTTTATCTACATTAAATTTGGACAAAACAGACTTTGTGAAAAGGAAGGTTACCAGAGCATGGCATAGTAGCAAAAGGCTCAATTCTTCAAGAAGACATAATTACTCTTAATGAGTATCCACCTAACAGCAGAGTTTCAAAACACAGGAAGCAAAAACTGATAGAACTACAGAGATGAACTGATTAATCCACTACTGTAGATAGAGGCTTTTATCACTGCTCCATCAGAAACAGTTTCAGTAGGCTTACAATCAGTAAAAACATAGATAACTCAATAATGTCCTCAACCAAGCAGAAACATATGATATTTATATACTAATTCATACACCAAAAGCAGAATAATCATTCTTTTCAAGCTCAAATTGAATATTTATCAAGATAAGTCTACATTCTAGACAACAAAACATGATTACAAATTTAGCATAATGGAAATTACATACTTTCTACTCTCTCGGTATAATGGAAATAAACTAGAAACTAATAAAAAGATAACTGGAAAATCCTAAAATACTTGTCAATTAAATAGTACACTTCTAAATAATGTATAGGTCAAAAAACAAACTTCAAGTTAAATTTTAAAATATTTTGGGCTAAGTGAATAGTAAAGTAAAACTTACCACCTTAGTGAGAGGCAGTGAAAGCACAATGAGAGGAAAATTTGTAGCATGAATTCATATATTAGAAAAGAGGAACACTCTAAAATAAATATTCTATGTTTCCACATAAGTAAATACGAGAAAATTAAATTCAAGTCATAGGAATAAAAGAAATAATTAAAATTGACCAAAAACTAATGAAATTTGAGATGAAATCATTAAACAAAAATCAACCAGATCCAAATCTAGTTATTTGTAGAAAAAGCAATAAGAACTATAGACTGTTAGCCAAACTAATTAAGGAAGAAAAGAGAAGACACACGGTACTAGCAAGAGAGATGAAAGAGTTCAATTTAGTTTCCATAGACATGAAAAAAAAAAAAAACCCCAAGAAATATCATGAACTCTACATTCACATATTCAATAAGCTAGATGAAATGGTTCAGTTCCTAGGAATAATTATCTGCCAAAGTTTATTTTAAAATACACTCAAGATTATATCTATTAAAAGTTGAAGAAATAATAATTTCTAACACAGGAAGTCCTGTATCAGGCCCAGAAGGGCCACTAACAAATTCTACCAACCACTTAGGGAAGAAATTATTTCATTTGCTCCATCTCCTTCAGAGTACTGAGTTAGAGAAAATACCTCATATCTCATTCTAAGACCATCACCCTAATGTCCAAAGCACACAAAACATAAAAAAAACTATAGACTAATATTATTCATCAATAAAGATGCAAAAATCTTCAATAAAACAGTAGAACATCAAATTCAATAATGTATAAAAAGAATGATATACTGTGGCAACTGAGATTATTTTCAGTTATACAAATCTAGTTTAACACTTAAACATTAATATAAGAATCACATCAACAGATTAAAGAAGAAATTAACAAGACCTTATCAAGAGATACAGAAAAAGCATTTCAATAGACAAATATTCAAGACAAAAAGTCTTAGACAACTAGGGATAGAGCAGAGCATTCCTCCATTTGATAAATGTCATCTATGGAACGTCTGTAGCTAATACCATAATTGATGAGAAAGTTTCAAAGCTTCCTGGCCAATACAGAGACCAGGGCAAGTGATTCCATTAGGACAGTCTGGAGGAAACAGACAGCATTCCAAGTTGCACCAAGACACTCACAGGTTAGCAGTTACATGACTGAATGAGAAGGTAAGAAAAGCCCCCACAGGAGCATAATCTGAACAAGCTGGCAAACAGGCAACAGACAAAAGTAGGAGAAGCTGGAACAAGAATACAAGCTGCCACCCTGCCTAGCGCCTTGTTGAAGCACAGATCTGGGGACTGCCAATTAGTAAAACGCCTGAAATACTACAAGGCAAAAACCCTGGAGGTGAAAGCCAGCTTAGCGCTTGCCCTACTTCCAATCAACAGCAGGGAAGGTGGATCACACAGGAACTCCTGCTGGGCGTGGAGGGCCCAGAGACTGAGGTGCTTGTGAGGGTATCCGTGGTAGTGCACACTGCCTGTTAGAATCATAATCCAGAGAAAACTACGGCCTGGAGGACAGGGTCGGGGCAGGGTTCAGAGGCTGCACTCTCCAACGCAGACAGCCCAGGTTTAGGATAACATCAGCATGGCTCAGGGCACCACCCAAGGATCCAACCCACAGAGAGACTCAGGGCTCTGAGGCAGAGACAGAAGTGGCGAATGCTGAGGGTTTCGGAAACAGTCCAAATGGTCTTTGCTCTGTTGTTTGTCCATCCGCTTCCCCACTGCTGTGTGTGTGTGTGTGTGTGTGTGTGTGTATATCTGGAATTACTTCTCTTTTCTTTTTTTACTTTTTTTTGTTTGTCTATCAGTGTTTTGTTAAATATAATTAGGTTTGGAATCTTTATATATCTACATCAATATATAGTTGTTTTTATCAGTTTTCTGCTTTGGAAACATAACACTCCAAGTTGTTCAGCTATAGTCTCATACTACAGCTCATTTTTGAAGGACATTTAACTTTCTTGAAAAGTCATTTTAACAACTAGATACAATTCCCTTACCTATTATCTCACTTCCCAACTACACTTCCTTCCTTCCCACGCTTTCTCTATCCCTTTGTATATCCTCTGTCTCTCTGCTCTGCTCTCCTTAGTATTTTTTCCTTCTTTTTCTATTTTTTCTTTCTTTTTCTACTTTATATCATTTTGGATCCTCTTATCCTACTCTATTAGTATCTACCCAAATATCTTAATGATTGATTTTCTGCAGTCTTCTATGTTATACTACTCTCCTTCATTTTCCCTGGAGTAGTAAAATAGGAGATACTTTTCTAAATAAAGTCTTAATTACCTGATAATATGCGGTTAGCTTCATTTTATAATTCTTTACCCTTTCATCTTTCTTTCCATATATACAAGTAAGCTTTCAAATCCCTCTTTTACAGGAATAAAAATAATTTTATCAAAACTATTACACATAATATCATCATTTACTTTTCTTTCTGTTTTTTCTTTTCTTTGTGTGTTCCTTCTCCTAATTCTGTCTTTACTTTATCATTACATTCTCTCATCTTGCTGAGCTATTCAATGAGCTGAAAATTCTTTAAACATGTTTGATATTATGTGTTGATATGTAATATGCTCTTTAGGTGTTAATGTTGGGGTAATAGTTCTCTCACCACACTTGTGGTACTACGGACAGATTCTAGTACTCTAAATAGTTTGAATAGGTGACAGCACACCGAATCATTCTCAAAGCCAATGTCACAATGCAGGGAGATAACCACTACTAAAGCCATCTCTATAGAGGCAGAGCTTTCTAGCCTGAAAGATCTACAATTTTCAGCACAAAATCACAATAAACATGAGAAAACAAAGCAAAAAAATGTCTCCAAAAATTCGTAACTCCCCAAGAAGGAATTTAACAGGCACTGAAGTGGATGAATTTTCAGACAAAGAATTCAGAAAACAAACTGTTAAAAAAGATCGAAGAGGTCAAAGAAGAGAAATATAAACAGCTGAATGGATTACTGAGATGATCAGCAAACTTAAAGAAGATGTAACTAAGCAGCAAAGTGAATCAATTGCTAAGATAATCAAAGAGCTTTTCTTTCTTTCTTGAGATTCAATAAGATATAAATGAACAATTGAATGAAGAAACTGTACAATATAAAAGACCATATCAATTAAGAATTAGAGGTTATAAAAAGAAATCAAGCAGAAATCCTGGAAATGAAAAATTGAATAGAAAATATTAGCAATGTACAAGGTCAATCAGAAGATAGATTAGCAGGGATTCTGGACAAGGGTAATTTAGTAGAAAATTTACACAATTATACTGAAGAAAAAATAACAACAAGAGACAATAAAGAATTATACAAGGGGTTGGGGATTTAGCTCAGTGGTAGAGCACTTGCCCCGCAAGCACACGACCCTGAGTTCAATACCCAGCACCCAATAAATAAATAAATTTTTAAATAAAGAATTATTCAAGAACTCCTAACTGAATATAAGAATTGTAGGATTTGAGGAAGGAGCACAGATAGAGACTATTGGTTTAAAAATTAATTCATTGAAATTGGTACAGAATCTTTCACAAATCTGAGAAACAGGATGAATATTTAGGTAAATCTTGCCCTTGAAATTGCAAATAGACATGACCAAAAAGGTGCTTCTCCATGACACATCGTAATCACAGTCCCAGAAATTCAGAAAAAGACAACATAAAGGGAAAGTACCAAATAACTTATAAAGGCAAGTTCATCAGAATAACAGAAGATTCTCAACACAAACCTTCAAGGCCAGAAAATCTGGGAGTGAAGTTTCGAGTCCTAAAAGAAAGTAATTGTTAACCCAGATTACTATATTCTGCAAAAGAATCATTCAAAATTGATGAAAAATAAAGACCTTCCAAGATAAAGATAAAGAAATTCATAACAAGCAAATCAATATTTCAGAAAATACTCAGGGAAGTCTTAAGTCATAGAGAGGTCACCATCACCCACGTCCAAAGGAAAATATGTATCTTGGTGAGAGAGGAAACAAAAGGAAAATAAAAAACAATTAAGTACTGAAAAAATAATGTAAGAACAAATCACAAAAAACCTTTCAATAATAACACTCACTGTAAACAGTCTTAACTCTCTAATCAAAAGACATAGTCTGACAAATCAAATAAAAAAAATACCCAACTCTACGTTCTCTACAAGAGACACACCTCATCCACAAAAAATAAACAATATAAACCTACTGATTGAAAATGAACAGACAGAAAATGATTATTTACTCAGCTAGAGCCTGAAAGCAAGTAACAATAGCTATTCTGACATTGGACAAATCAAAACTGATCGAAAGAGAAAAAGAAAATCACTATGTATTGGAAAAAGGAACAACACACCAAGAAAAGATAATAACTGTAAATATATATGTAAAGTAAATATCAGGATACCCTATTTTAAAAAACAAAATAGTGAACATAAAAGGACAGATAGACACAAGTACAATCATAGTGGTAGATATTCATTCCCCATTTTCTTAAATAGACAAGTTAACCATACAAAAAATATCAACAAAGAAATATCAAAGTTAAATACCACCGAAGAACAAATGGGTTGAGCAGTGTTTCATCCAACATCATCAAAATACATATTCTTCTGAGCAATCCCCTGAGCTTTCTCCAAAACAGACTATATATTATGCCACAAATCAGGTCGCAATGAATACAAAAGAACTGAAATGCTCCCTTCCATCTTATCAGATCACAATGGAGTGACAGCAGAAATAAACAGAAAGGGAAACCACAGAAATACAAATATATAAAGATTGTATAATACATTCTTGAATGATCAGTGAGTCATGGAAGCAAACAGGGAGGAAATTTAAAAATTCCTAGAATCTTATTACAGTGGTAATACAGTATATGAGAATCTGTGGGACACAAGAAAAGCAATTCTAAGAGGGAAATTCATAGCTGTGAGAAAGGGAGTGATTTAAACTAAATAATCTAGTGATGCATCTCAAGGTACTAGAAAACCAAAACCAGTCCAAACTTAAGACTAGTAGAAAGAAAGAAATTATAAAGATTGGAGCAAAGACTAATAAAACTAAGACAAAAAACATACAAAGGAACAATGAATCAAAAACTTTTCCTTTGAAATAATAAATAAGACTGATAAACTCTTAGCCAAACTTACTGCCTACAAGAGAAGACCCACATTAATATAATTAGACAAGGAAAAGGCAAAATTACAGGAGACACCACTGAAATCCAGAGGAGTATAAGAAACTATTTTGAAAATTTGGATTCCAATAAACCGGAGAATCTGGAAGAAATGGATAAATTCCTAGATAAAATTGACTACCAAAATTTAATGGAGCAATATAAAATAGCAGTGGAATTGAAGGAGTAATTAAAAACCCTATCAACAAAGAAAAGCCAGGCACAGTGGATTTATGGATGAATTTTATCAAAACTTTACAGAATAACTAATAGCAATACTTCTCAAGCTTTTCCATGTAACTGAAAGGAAAGAAATGTATCTGTACCCTTTCATGAAGCCAACATTGCCCCAGTGCCCAATCCAGACAAAGACACAAATGGAAAAGAAAAAAGACAGGACTGTAAGTCAAAGACCTCAATTAAAATAGATGCAGAAATCTTCAATAAGATATTTACAAACATAATTTAACATATCATTATAAGATCATATATGCTAAGTCAGCTACATCTGCAAGATGAAAGGATGGCTGCAACATAAGTAAATCAATAAATGTAGAGCACCACATACACAGAATCAAGGATAAAAAATGACATGATCGTCTCAATATAAGCAGGTAAAAGACTTTGATAAAATCAAATGTTATTTCATAATATCCCTGACAGAAATAGGTATAGAAAGACCTTACCCCAAACAGGTAGAAGCCATATATGACAAGCCCACAGTCCAACATCATATTAATTGGAGGAAAACTTAAAATATTCCCTCTAAAGTCAGGAGCAAGACAAATGTGTCCGCTACACCACTCCTGCTCAACATACTACTGAAAACCTTAGCCAGACAATCAGGTAAGAGAAAGAAATTAAAAGCCTGTAAATATGAAAGGAGAAAGTCCAATTATCTCTATTTGCAGATGACCTGATCCTTTACATAGCAGACCCAGAAACATTCCACCAGAAGATTCCTACAACAGATAAACTCAGCAAAGAAACAATACAAAATCAACATACAACATCGATAGTGTTCCTATGTATACATAATGTGCCATTGAGAAATAAACTGGAAAAACATTTCCATTCATGATAGCTTCAAAAAATTAAATACACAGTAATCAACCTAACCAAGAAGATGAAAGACCACTACAACAAATACTCTTGAACTCTGAGCTTAAGATTGCAAACAGCATTGGAAAATGGAAAGGCATCCTGACTTTTGACCAAGGGGCAGAACATACCCAGGGATAAAACAGACCCTTTAGGAAATAGTGCTGGGAAACTTGCTCTGCACATGCAGATGGATGAAACTAGACTTATGTCTCTCACCTCACAATGAAATTGAGTCAAAATGAATTAAAGACCTAGATATAAAAACAGAACCACTAAATCAGAAGATAACATAGGAGAAACACTTGAAGCCATAGACACAGGAAGGACTTTCTGAACAGATCTGCAATTGGAAAAGAAATAATATCAAGAATGAACAAATGTGATCGTATCAAATTAAAAAGCTTATGAATTGGCCAAGAATGAAGAGACAACCAAAAGAATGGGAAAAAAAAATTGCCAGCTACTCTTCTGATAGATGATTAATATCTAAAATAAAGAATTCAAAAAATTAAACCTTCCAAACAAATGACCCAAGCAAATAATGCCAAATGAATTGAAGTTCTTAAGTACAAGTGGCCAATAAGTACATGAAGGAATGTTCATTTCTAGGCATTTAGGAAATGCAAATCAAAACAACTTTGAGATTCCATCTTACACAGTCAGAATGGCTTTGATCAGGAACACAAACACACACACACATACACACAAACACACACACAAAACACCACATGCTACTGAGAATGTGAAGAAAACAGAAACCCTTCTATATTGTAGTGGGAATGTAAGTGTGTAAAACCACTCTGTAAACCATTATGGCGATTAATCAAAAAACTAAAAATAGAATTTCCATTTGACCCCACTAGACCTCTCTTGAATATATTAAAGAGTCAAAGACTTCATTACACACACACACACATTCATATTTATAGCAGCACAAAGCACAATAATTAAGCTCTGGAAATTACCCAGATGATCATCAACAGGTGAATAGATAAATAAAAAGCATATGTACACAATGGAACATTATTCATTATACAAAATGGAATGAAATCATGCCATTTGCAAGAGAATGGAAAGATATTGAGACCATGATAGTAAGGAAAATAAGTCAGACACAGAAAGTTAAATGTCACAGGGTTTCTCTTATATGAGAAACAAAGTAGAAACAAGTTAAAGAGTACAGTAAAGAAGAGATGGTAGGAAACTAGGAGGCAGTCTGTGGGAGATGAGGAAAAAGATGGGGGCTGAGAGGAGGCTTGTGAGGAAAGGCAAACAGATGTAAAATGATCAAGATTATAAATAAATATCTCTGTGTGTGCATTTCCCCCAAACAAATGTAATTCTTGTACATTACACATATATACTAATAAAATATGTCATGGCAAGTATGTTCCATCACACCATTACATTCCAAGATTTTGGTGGAAGTCCTAGTAAGAGAAGAAAAGTATATAAGAATATGCAGATTAAAAAGGAAGAAAGAAAACTATCTTTGTTCTCCGGTGATATCAACTACATGAAAAATTCCAAAAAACTGACGAAAATGTTTGAAAGTAACAAAAGATCATACCAATGATCCAGGATTCAAGTTTAATAGATAAAACTCTCTTTCTCTATACCAGAAGTGAACCAATGTAATTTGAAATAAAAGTACAACTTCATTTATATTAGCATCCTACAAAAGGAAGTGCTTAGGTATAAATCTAACAAATTATGTACAAGATCTACATGAGGAACACTACCAAACTAATGAAAGATAACAAAGAACCATATAAATGGAGAAACTTTCTTTGTAGCACCACTTAGTATTGTCAAGTGGTCGATTCTTTCTGACTTGATACATAGATTCAATACAACCCCAATCCAAATCCCAACAAGTTATTGTGTGTATATTGACAAACTGATTCTCAAGCCTATACAACAAGCCATAAAGACCCATTATCAATTAATTTGGTGCTGAAAAAAATGTAGTGTTGGTTAAATAACAGATAAATGGATCAATATTACATAGTAGAGAACTCAAAAACAACCCTACATAAATACAGTCAGCTAATCGTTGATTTAAAAAGAAGCAAAGTTAATACAGTGAAGCAAATACTCCTGAAAAAACAATATAGACACAAAGCTTACACTCTTAACAAAAATTAACCCAACACAGAACATAAACTAAAATACAAAATAAAAAACTACAAAAATCTTTGTAGATAGAATTGGAGAAAACCTAGTTGACCATGGGTATGATGACTTTTTTAGATACACATAACACAAAATCCACTACCTGTAAAAGACATAATTGCTAAACTGGTTTCATTAAAATTAAAAACTATGCTGTGAAAAACACGATGTGAAGAATATGACAAAACTAGCCACAGATTGGAAAAAAAATTATTTGCAAAGTACACATATGAGAATGGCCAGTTCTGCAAAATACATAAGAACACTCAAGCTCAACAAGAACAAAATGAACAATATTTTTCAAAAATAGGTGGGAGACCTAAACAGACAATACAACGTGGAAAATACACAGATGGTAAGTACAAATATGCAAAGATGCTCATCATAAATTATTATAAAATTGCAATTTAGAACAACAATAAGATTACATCTGGTAAAATGGCCAATAACCAGAGCACTGAACATGCCAAAAGCTGGTAAGGATGTGGAACAAAAGAACCTTCCTCATTGCTGGAGGGAATGCAAACTGATGCATTTCGGCTCACAGTTCAGAAGACAGTTTGACAGTCTTATAAAACTAAACATACTCAGCATATAATCCCACAGTTACACTCCTTGATATCTACCAAAGGAACATATATACAAATGTTTAATGTGACTTTATTCAAAACTGCCAAAACTTGGAAGCATCGTTGAATAAATGCACTATGGTCTGCCCACACAGTGGAATATTTAGTGCAAGAGGTGAACTTTCTAGCCACAGAAGAACAGACATGGAGGAAAGTTAAATGTATATTACTAAGTGAAAGAATCAATCTTAAAAGGCTGCACACTGTGTGATCCCAACTATATGTCATTTTAGAAAGGGCAAACTATAAAAACAGTAAAAAGAGAAGCGAATGCCATAGATGAGGCAAGAGAGGGATGAAGTGATAAAGCACTGAGGATTGTAGAGCGATGGAATTATTTTGCATTATACTATAATCATTATAGTAATGACCATTATGCATTTGTCAAAACTCATGGAATATAGGATAACTAGAATGGATACTAAGTTAAGTCATGAACTCTAGGTCATAGGCTGTGCCTAGGATAAATTCATTAACAGTAATAAGCATACCACTGTTGTGGCTGGATATTTTTAGTGGGAAACGTTGCATGTGTGGTGACTGAGGAATATATGGGAGCTTTGTTTACTTTCTGCTCAATATAGCTGTGTACCTAAAACATCTTCTAAAAATAAAACTCGTGATTTTAAGCATATAAGTGTGTATTAATGTATACACACATATATATATTTATACACATACCTATCCACACACACATATATATTGCTTATGTGGTTATAAAGCTGTAGTTATATATTGCATACAAATGTTTAGAAAGCATGTATGCATGTGCATAACCTACTCTTATAATTCATATCTTTAACAAAACAATATTTTAATAATTTTCCCCGGGATATTGATATATATATTTGATTAGGCATCTGACATAGGGATATGATTTCCTACCTAAAATAGTATTTAGTGTTCATGAGTGTCTCTGTGTATCTACTATGTAGCAAACAAGCAATTATATAGTAAAAGTGCGGAAAAGCAAAGTCAAGGATAGAGAAGTAGAAGTTCGAGAAAACGGTGCTGTATTTATACCATGGATGTCAGTAAGCACCCTCAGGCCAATTGTTTATTTCTCAGTATGAATTTCCAGCTTTAAAAGCTGGAAGGAAGGAAGTTTTGAACACATTTGTGCCATGCAAATTTAATATTTGATACATAATAAATGCGGAACAAGTATTAATTTCTGCAGAATTTGGATACTGAAAGACTTTCGAGTCATTAAATAACTTCTGTAATTTCCCTACAAAATTATCACGAATTTTCATTTACAATGACACAGAAGATAGACATTTGTGGTCAAGTGTTGCACAAACTTGAAGATGACTGATGATAGTACTACTATCAAATGATAATACATAATTATTTTGATTTTAGGAGAACTTACATGACATTGGACTTCCCACCCTCAGGACAGTGCAAACATGAATATATCTTGCTTAAACCACCCAATCTATGGTATTTTATTAAGGAGACTCTAGGAAACTAATATACATGGATAAGATGTGAAATATGTGTTTGTTTACTGTGTTTGAAGCCAGGTAGAAGTGAACTGTTGAATAAAACTCTATGCTTTGGTAGTTGAAACACTGACTGAATAGAAAGTTAATACACCAGAGGTATTTTTAATGTAACCATCATAAAGTTTACTATGGAAAAACCGGGTCAATAAAGAAATCTACTCCCTTGAAGTTATGAAAAAGACAAAGAAAATTCTGAATTGTTTTTCTTGGATCAAAATCATATTTATGCATAGCTCCAGAGCTCAGTGAACGGCATCTTGCATTTCTTTAAATTTTATAATAGCAATAAAATTATACCTCTCATTTATAAATGAGAGCATTCTAAATATGTAGCAGAAATAGACATATCACAACGTATAAATCCTGTTAAGTTTCAATTGAAGATCAGTATTTTAAAGAACATCTTTCATGAAGTTGTACATAATAGATACATATATGATTATATTTGATGATATGGGTCCAGATGTAATACTGTATTTTCGGTCTGCTCAGGACAATTCTATGTACCAAAACTTCTGAACTAATCAAATATGTAGAAAAAGTACATAAAAAGTTACTAGCTCTTGACAAGACTGTGGTAAACTTAGTTTTCCTGCCCACATATAATTTGAAAAGAGATTTTTATTATATAAATTAATATAGAAATTGTGATAATTATTTCCAGACAGAAAAGAAATTAAATCTCATTATAGATGGAAAAAATGCTTCTGAGAAAAGAGGAGAGGGTGGGAGTCCACTGTAACATACAGAATGGGAGTCAATTATGTCTAAATTCCTCTCTCTCCATCAAAGTAAATGCATCATAACCTGCTTTGCAATGATTCCAAAAGGTACAAAAAAAGCACCTCCTTTTGATCAAGAGGTGAAGAAAAAAAATTTTTTACACCAGAAAGCAAATATAATAAGGAATGTATACAGGATGATGCTTTGACTCCGTGGACCTGACCCCCTCTCTGCCCTCTCTGGTCACTTCCTGAGTGCTACAGGAAACTACCAGTCGAAACACCATATTCTGGATCTTAAAACTGAGCAAGGCAATGTATAAGGATATGAAAATTAGGAGGGGTGATGGGCAAATAAGACAAGATTATAAAGACAATAAGTACACTTTGTACTTTGAGATACAACTCATTTCTCTTCTTAACCTCTTAAGAATTTCACAGAAAATATAAACCAGGGACAAGTCTTCTTTTGTTCCCTCAGTTTGTTATTACCACTTACAGCAGATAATGCTTCCAAAAACATATGAGCTTACAAAACAAAACAAAACAAAATAAACCTGATATGGAAGGATTATAAAAAGCCTTAAAAAGGGCTGAGAATATAGCTCAACTGTAGACTACTTGCTTAGCATGAACAAGTCCCTGGGTTTAATCCCATGGTGAAAAATAAACATATAGATATAAAATAATCTAAAAAGTAATACAATCAAAAGAAGAAGTAAAATAAAGAAAATGGGTAAAATACTGAAAATTAAATAATAAAATAATTATAATTAAATATTTCATATGTGAAAAGCAAAGGAAGAATCATCAAATTTAAATACAAAAATAGGAAGAATATTTGAATTATTAATAAAATATAATAGTTGTGATCATGATAGAAATAAATATGTAGCTGCACTAAAGAAAGCCTACATGTTTAGAATTATACTAATAAATATAAAAATAAAAAATAAAAACAAACATTAAATATATGAAAGGTGGGAAATACAGTAAAAATAAAATTTTAATATTAGTAAATAAGATAACTTAATAAGTAATATTAATAGAACTTTTAGCGTGTATAATTTTATATATTTATGTTTTTGAGATAGAGTCTCACTATGCAGTTCACGCTGGCCTTAAAGTCACTAAGTAACCAAGGCTGACCTCAAACTTCTGGCAATCTTCTTCCCTCAGCCTCCTAAGTACCAGAATTATAGAGTACATAATTTTAAACTCAACTTCTAGTTGAAATATGTGGAAAGTTTTAAAATGTTCAAAAAAGAAAATCCTATCAATTGAAAGCAGCAAGTATTATGTATTAAGAAGAAAAGTATTAGATACTCACTGCTCTTCACAACACCACCCTATATGAGAAGTCAAAGAAGTAATATTGTTGAGTGCTTAACAAAAAAACAATGAGTTGAATATTTTTGTCTAGCAAGGTAACAGATAAAAGAAATGATAAAATAATTTTTGGCATACAATTAGTACTATTATATTAATCTTTTGGTAGTAAATGTTATAGAATCTAAAATAACCAAAGAATCAAAACTGAGAAATATTATTGAGATAGTTCAGTGTAGATTTTTAAATCCAGTCACAATCAGTGAAATTGCAAAGACTATGCAGTACTCATATTCTCTTTGAAAGATCTCCAACTTTAACATACTACGAACTCATCTAAATAACCTGTATAAATTTCAAGGTAAATACTTACCTAAGATCATATAAAAATAATGTTTATGTCAGTGTCTTGTTTTTTTAAAGCATTTTTTATTAGTACATGTTTGTAGTACATACAGTTTACATTCTTTATTGGAGAATTCAGAAGTGGATAGATTTTTAGGTTCATATGAATTACCAAAACTGAACAAAGAAGATTTAAAAACCCTGAATAATTCAATAACGGGCAATGAAATTGAAGCAGTAATGAAAAACCTACCAACTAAGAAAACCCCAGGTCCAAATAGATTCACTTCTGAATTTTACGATAACTTTAGGGAAGATCTATTACCGATACTCCTTAAGCCCTTTAATAAAATTGAAAGGGACGGAATACTCCCAAAGTCATAGCTGAAAGCTAGCATTATGCTGATTCCAAAACCAGACAAGAATCCAACCAAAAGAGAGAACAATAGACTATTCACTTTAACAAATATAGAGGTAAAAGTCCTGCACAAGATACGGGCAAACAGAGTGTGATGAATCATCAGAAAGATCGTCTATCACGACCAGGCATCTTGTTATAAACTAGACTTATTTAAACAATTTTCTGAATGGACACAACCATATATTTTTAATTTTTGCCCTGTGTTTTCTATAATAATACTGTCAAAAACAATCTTGTTTTGGTTATTTGGGAGAATCTGTATCTTTCACACACACACACACACACACACACCCACCCAGACTTCTCTCATCTCATCCATTTGTTGTATGCATGCTTTAGGGTTAAATAAGTTGAACAAACTTCAATCTGTTAAATCTCTTATTTAGAAATAAAGTAATAATAATGACATATTTTGAAAATGTACTGAGGAGCATTAAAGCATTCTTAAATTTAATAAGTATAGAATAGTATTGATAATTGCAACTTCCTAAATGAAATAGATTTTGGAAATGGAGCAAAAAATGTCCAGATTATTACTGTCAAGAGTTCCTTTCTGAACACAAATATGTGAACCGGCAAAAGAAAACACGCATCTGATCATATACACTTGGTTTCATACCATCCGTCTCAAAATTATTGGCACAAAGAAAACTTGAAAAGTGTTACCTATCTTGACAGTCAGTTAGTATTTTTCATAGAAAACACAGATGAATGTCCCTAGGGCCTTGTGCTCCCTCGATCAGAGCTGGATTCAGATTAATCAGGGGTCTTTCTTACTCCACTCAACCTGACCTGGTTGTCACAAAGCAAGTGACTATGTGTCCATCCATTCTGTTGGGTTGTCTGTCAAATTTGGCCACTTTGGCTCTATCATGGGCCTATTTTTCTGTAGCTGTAACAAAGTTCATTATACAAAGGTTAAAGACCTTCATACATAATTCAGTAGTGTTTAAAAAAAGATAAAATAATAACAATTTCATGTCAAAGAAGTGATAAATACTTTTATGGTAAGTTTTATATTCTGTGAGTCAGTCAAAGGATATGACTGCTACCACTGATGGCAATGAGCTAAAGGGATCTAACGACTATTGAAATCAAAATACAAGTGGTAGCTCGGTTTGTGAACTTAATTTGTTTTACAATTTTTGAAAAGATGGCCATGGTTATGTTTGTGTTGGAAAGAAGGCTGCGGTAATGTTTGTCACCCGATGCAGAGTATGCAAACACAAACAAAATTTTGCCAAACGCTTCTTTTTGAGAACCAAATTGTTTACACACAAAAGCATTTGTGAACCAAGGTACCACTGTAACTTCTCTTTGGTATAAAATGTCTCTGACTTTTTTTCTTGTTTCTTACTGTAAGTTGTAATTATTGTGGCCTTACCATTTATCATTCAGATGAGGATACTACTGACATGAAAGAGATTACAATTGATGATCAATCAAGGATACCAGATATTAAGTGGAACTTTCCTGAAAAGTTGGGACATATGTTCACCCAAAATGATAAGACTCATGGACAAGAATTCTAAAGTCCAGTGATAGTCCATCATTTAACCTAGGAGAAATCTTAGGTACATCCCTTTATCACAGACTAAGTTTCCCCAGTATGAGTTAAAATATTAATTCTAACTGTACCTAATTTTCAAGAATCCTTTATGTAGCCATCAATCCTAATACGTCAACTTTGTTGGATTAAGAAATGCCTGGCAGACTTGTAGTACACGCTCCTGGGTGCATCTAGGTGGGTCACTGAGGCCTGCACTGTGGACTGTGTATTGTCCCTCACCTGGTGCTCTCTGGTGCCAGGCCTCCATCTTTACTCTGCCACACTCTTCCTCCTTCATGCTCCTGACTTGGAGCAAGCTGACAGTGGATTGAACTTTCCCAAACCATGAGGGAAATTAAACCTCTTCTCTCAAATTGTGAATATCAGATATTTTGTCCAGCAAGAGAAGAGCTGTGTAATACATAGTCAGTAAAAAAAGCAAATAACTTAATGTATTTTAAAATTTTCAGTGTTTTATATTCTATTTGAAAAGCCAAAAATGTATTTAAATACTTCATTTTTACAATAATTTTGTGTGATTTTGCAGCAAAGGAAAAAAATGGATCCTTTATTATCATTGTTTTCAAACTGTAAATAAGCATGAAATATTTATTTTTTTACTAATTTTTTCATCAAATGAGCACTTCTTTATGTAACAATATGAATTAAAAATACAAAAGCAGTTAAGGTGAAGCTAGAAATGTAGACAATATTCTATATGTGGGAAGGCAGAAAACTACTGGTGGAGACTGAGATTGCAGAGAATTAGGATGACTGTAGGCAGAAAGTCCAATAAATATTACCATAAGTCCCTGTCTTATGAACATTCGAGTTGCAAACTCTCACACATAGGAACAGATCTCACATTAGGAGCATTCTTAGATTTGGACAAATTGTGGAAGTAGCTCATGTGTCTGCCGGACACTGTCTCAGTTGTGCTGCTGTGTGCTTACTCTACAGGGCAATAGTGTAGACAGAGCCCAGAATAGCCAGGAGCAAGAGGAACAGCAGTGCAGATGTGGAGGGGACTGCTGTGAAGTGCAAAGCAATATACATTGTATATTTGTGTCAAAGGTGCATAAGACTCACTTTGTCAGATTTAGAAACAAATCAGACTTAACGAACATTCTCCGGGAATGGAACTCATTCGTAAATCAGGGACTTACTGTATTATAATCCATGATACTTGAGTGACTTGATTATAACATTCTGAATTGACATACTGCGATATTACCATACTAGAACTGTATATACTATATATGCATATTTGTTCAAACATGACTATATATTATAAAAATATGATAATGGGTAGCAAATACATGCTGTATTAACAAATTTAAGTAAATTTCTTTTCAAGCAACGGTATCTACTGACAGATAGATGATATACACATATATCTAAAGAAAATCAGAATCATAAAAGTTCTTTCAATGGTAACTTTTACAGAACCATTTACATAAAGTATGGCTTATTATAGATGCCAAAATTATGCACACTTATGGTTACTTATAAAAGATTCATTAAATTTTAAAATATTCTAAGCAAAAACCATATATATATATATATATATAAAAGATAGAATGCTCTCTGAGCCCTTGTTAGTCCTTGGAAGATACCCCCTCATAGAAGCTATCAATAATCTGAACTAAATAATAGTAAATATATTTTAAAAATATAGAAAATAAAATTTAACACCTTGACAAGTAGGTAAATATTTGCACAATACTCAGTAAGATTTTGTATTCCTCTTCCTACTCCCCTACTCCCTCTTCTCTTCTCCTATTCCTATCTCTGGCTTTTCTTTTAACATATTGAATGCAACAGTTTGATGGATAAACTTTGTTACCTTTTTCCCATTAAACATTTTCCAAAAAGGGATTTAGCAAACTCAGAGGATTCAATTTACAGAAGTATTTTCGAAGACTTATAGATATTAAAAGCACCTATATTTAATTATGAATGTATGATACTAATACATCTTTAAAATTATATAGGCACATATTTACATGTACATATTGCTCATCTGTGATGAAAATAGTATCTAAATTGCATTTAATAAAACCTGCACATAGTTTAAATTCATTTTCAGAAGAATTTACTTTAATCACTTGAAGTAGAGAAATTCCTTAGTACAAGCAAGTTTTATATTTTGATTTAATCTTTCAAATATCTCATCTCTTTTCCTGTTGATAAAAAAAGAAGTTTAGTTTGTCTGGATAGTTCAAACTGGAGAGCTTCTCTTAAAAAGCTTTACTGAGAAATCATTAAAACTTGCCCACTGTGCTTCTGCAAACTGAATGTGATTTTGTGACCTTTATGTTTCACTTTTAAAATTTCAATCTGTCTGAAATCACTAGCTTAGGGTTTTATTCTGCCTTCTCCAAAATTCTCCCGACTGACCTCCTCAGTTTGACCCTCACCCACACAGTCTGATTAATATCAAAGGGGAGCTGCATTACACATTTGCCTTGACGGGCTCATTATCTTTCTTCTGTGTTATTTTTCTTTCAGTCCTTTTTGATATGTATGAGTTCCTCAGAAACTGACAAGAGGCTTATGGTGATCTTCTGCCCCACTAAATAGGCTTTTATCTATGCATTCCAAATGCTACAGCAATATTAGAATATATCACCCTTTTTACTCTGAGAACATAAAGCAATCTATTTATTCAAAAAAGCAAATAATGGGAAGAGATTCATTGGAGGTCGTGTTACTCTGTCTGCTTGGGATCAATGTCCCAAACCTAGTAGAAAAGCTGTTTACAGATGATTTCTGTAACTCATTGATCTGCTGCTTTATATTTCTTTCTTAATTAACATAATATTAACATAATTGAGTATAAGAACGTCAGGAGAAAATGTAAGAGATTGTCTGACAAATGTGTATACTTTAAATATACTGTACACTATAGCAATCCAACTCTCAATGAGAGTCCTGGAGAAAAATCTTACCATTCCTACAAATTGAATAACAGCATAATTTCCGAGCATACATAAGGTTACATGTTTGTGCACAGCTTCTTTTTATTTGTGACATACACGGTATGTGTTATATCCATAAAGATTTCCACAAAATTAGACTAAAGCATTATCTATTCAATTATTTTTACATGACTTGGGATTTCTTTGCCCCAAGGCCATATTGACATGTCACTGAAGAAATGAGAAAAATATAGAACTTTATAAGTAAACTATAAACCAAATCTGCAGAACTTTGTATACGACAGAAACACTGAAGGAATCAAATATATGCCTTCTATTTTTTCTTTACTAAGCCAACGGCCAATCTCTAATTAATCTTTAATTTATGAATATAAAATATTTTAAATTTTTTTATTTCACAGATGATAGACTTGGCATGGAAACCAACACCATGGAACATAAGGCAAAATTTAACTATGACTTTCTGGATTTTCCTGAAACAATTTTCTATGAGCACATTAGGGTGTAAAACAAATATATTATTCCTTTAATACTGTATTTTATTTTGCTAATATAGAAAACTAGCATTCTAAAGAGCTAAATATCAAACTACTATAACTTACTAGTATTTTACATTTTAAAATTTATTATTATTTATAAAGCAAAGGAGAATGAGCAGAAAGCTGTAGGAATATAAACAAATAAGATCCTGGTCTTCAGAGCCAAAGATCTCATATTCAAAATAGTACTTGCTTGTCCCTGGGCAAGTTATTAAACTACAAGCTTCAGTTTCCTCATCTATTCAAAAGAAATGTAGAACTGAATAGACATTTTTGTGTAAGGTACTTTGTCTAGAGCCTACAGTAGGCGTATGGGAAAGACTCGACAAAGAGCTCAATGAACAATCCTTGTGTGACTGAGTCTCGTTAGCATTGGCAACCACAATGATAATGCTGCACAAAGAAAAGCCCCAGAATCAATAATCAACATATTGGAAAATATTATTCTACTTTAAATCAATAAGAGCACATCATGGAATGAAGATTTCCCCTTTAGCATGTGCATCTCACACTTAAAGAATATTTTGATGAAACATTTTATTGCAGTTATTCATGTAATTTATTATTGACTCAGGATAAGTCACTTAATGTGCATGTTTACCACTGAAATGGAAAAGCACCGTGGATGCAAAGCCTTCTATTTTATGGAATATACTCTTAAGAATCACCCAAAAACACATTTAGAAATGTTTTACAGTGAAACAAGTAGCTCCACGATGATCCCATTAATTCACTGCTTACATAAATGTATGTCTGTTATTTTTCATTTTCTTAACTCAGACCCAAAGAAGAGAAATAACATGATTTCCAAAACAAGGCACTGAGACATCTGAAAACTTGTGAGCTATCTGAAGAATCTGTCCTTTAACAGCCTTTAGTGAAAGTAGAATAAAACTTCTGAAGGAAATTTGGTTCATGACATTGTCTGATGCGATTGGCTTATACTTTCATACAATGTTCTCTCTCTCCAAGGGCTAATTTTCCATTTTCCGTCTCAAAGACAGTCCAGCTTCAAAGTGTGAAATTAAAAATGATCAGATATATTATTTACAGAGAAAAATAAAATAATAAGTAAAAAGTGCACTTAGAAAATGAAGAGAGACAAAGTACACAGTAGTTTGGGCTAGTAGCTCTGAAGTAAGGGCTGAGTTTGTACCTTGATTCTGGCACTTTGTATATCTATGGGCAAGTCCTTACCTCTTAGCAACCTTAAGTCAAGTGATTCTTTTAAATATGGATAGCAGAAGTGCTCAGATAATACTTTGATTATAAGGATTACAGGACAAAGTGCATATTCAGCGAATAACACAGTGCCTGGTGCATGGCAAAATCTCACTGAGTAAAGACTCACCATACCTTTGGAGTAGAAAAAATAAATCTTTCCTCTGAGAGAGAAAATACAAAAGTTGGGAACCATGTATAATAAGATGTTGTAGTGGTTCAATGCATTATCCACACTGACATAAAAGTTTCAGAACACGCACCCACACACACATATGTTATATTCAGAAATATAGCTATATATGAATATTCTTGGAAAATTACTTAATTCTTTGATCCAATCTCGCATTTTCTCTAAAGACTTAGGTAGGTTCATGAAGCATAATCAAAAATTATATTAAATACTTCTTTTTAATGTAATCTTTTTAGTAAATGATTGCTTTAGAATCTATAATATGAAAATGTACAAATATAACAATTCATTAAAATTCATGGTTACTAATAAGGAAATAAAAAGAAAGCTGAGTATATCGTAACTGCAAAATAATCTTGGGAGGTAGAATTTCTTCCTCTTTGGTGTAATGAAGAAACTGTAGTTCAGAAGGAACAATTTTTCAAGATGACAAATGATAAATAATTATTAGTCAGCTCCTATAAAATTTAAAAAATCATTACTTACTTGAGGTAACTGAATAATATGAACAAAACCATGGTTAATCTCAAATATATTAATATTTCTACCTGCACAATGCTTTTACTTTCTTCTCGTAGATGAACTGACTAGTAGATGTGATATCAAGTAAAAATAATACCTAAGTATTTTGAACAACTAAAATGCAATGCTGTATCCATGCATGCATATCTCAATTCCTAACATGAATGGCATGAACTATGACTTTAGCTTCTCTAATAAATGTCTTTGATATCTGAAAATATCAAGACCACTGTAAAGTAGTCTATTCACACACAAAAACTTGGAAATATACAACCAAAGCAAAATTTTTGGATGGACATCCAAAAGTAATTAAAAGGTTCCCTCAAACTCCACGATATACATATATACATTCAATATTCTTTGACTTCAAAACTTGGGCTGAAGAATAGACTTATAATTTTTATGCAGTTACACTTTGATTTTATTGACAGTTAACTACAACACTATGAATTTATACATATAATTCTCTTTAGATCATTAGGGATGTATTACCATAGGCTTTAGGTAAATTTAACATGGATTATTTTCAAGACCATAACATGCATTAACCATGTATTGTAAGTACTTACAAAAACTGGCTGATAATAAACCTACAATATCATTATTTTTATTAATCCCACTTGACAGATAAATCACAGAACATTAGGTAACTAATCCAAGGTCAATAAAAGAGCATGCAGTAGAACCAGATTTAGGCAATATGATCCTATATACATAGTCATTGTATTGTACTGCCTCTCATAAAGATTTGCATTAAAAATGACTCAACCAGACCCCCCCATTACATTAGTTTATATATACTACTAGTGAAGTCCTACACAATGAAGATTCATACACTATACTGCTCATAAAAGACATCATTTCAGCATCCACATTTTAGGCAGGTAAGTAGCCTTCTCCTGAGAAAAAGTATAATGGTGTAAAGCGATGTACAAGGTTATTATTTTTAGTTGTGAATCACAAATATACGCACCTCTAGATATACACATGCTCATGCAGAGACATGTATATACACCTACACACAGCTCTACTGCTGACATGAGTGTGAGCTTATCAGTGCCCACAGAATTGAGTTATTTGGAGCAGTAAATGAAGGAGAAATAAGGCAATTTTATGATCTGATAAAAACAAATAGTAAAGAGAAGACGCTCTTTAAATAGTTTCCAAGGTAACTGGTTACGGATTTGAAATCTATAAATAGAAATACTGAGGATGCTAAGCTCAAGACTGAAAGAAAATTAATGCTATCATTTCAGAAAAAATAAATGCCAAGCAAATTAAGGGGGAAATTAAGACTACAGAAAGCACAAAAACTCAAGGATGATGTATGTTGATTACATACGAAGAATATAGCTTAAAAATCTATACATATTAGATGTTTTAAAAATAGAGATAGTAAAATATAAATCTATAAATATAAATTAATCAATATAAACTATTTGATTAATTAAATAGGACTTTACCCATAATTTTTGCATATTTATTATGATAATAATTAATGGGCATCTACTTCACTTTAATTCAAGAGCTAATAGCATTGTTTTGGAATTCATTAATAGGCTTAGCATAGGTGTACTTATAGTGTTATATTAAGTATCATAATCTTAATATGAAAATGTAATAGGAAGTGAAATTACTTTTACACACAAAGGAAATTTAGTGTTATATTGAAAATGATCAAAGACCAACATGCATATTATTTAGAGATGACAAAAACTACTGAAGAAAAAACATGAAATTACCTATGTAATTCATAAAGGACTACCACCTTTCTGGTTTTGTTTACTTTCCATAATATTGAAATTTCTTTTGCTGTGATTCTAAAGAATCAATGTAAGATAGTAGCCTCACCTGTGTCTTCACTAATGCCTTATATACACAAAGTGTTCCAAAAAGTTAGAATAAACTGAATCAGAGTATATCTCATATAGGGATATGTACTCTCTAATCTTTTTCTAAAAGTCACTTTTTAAATTATTCTATCTATGTAACAAAATTGTCTCTTTGACAGTTTCGCTTATTCAGACAATGAGTGCTAAGCACTGCTTCATGCATGAACTGTATTATAGTTATTCATTACTAATGGCTTGGTACAGTATCATAATCAGGTCTAGACATAGTATTCTTCCAAAATCACCAGTTTATGCAAGAAGTGAAGTGCTTATACACAAAACAGAGTAACAAATATGAGTTTTAGTGTTCAAGCGTGCCTAACAGAAAAATCAAACAAACCTCTGAATCTTTCACTTTAATGTCGTTTTAAATGCCTTAATTGCCTTATGAGTATCATTACCGGGTCTGTGACAAAAAAGATCTGTCGGGGTGAAGTTATACAGAAGGAAAGGTAAGAACTAAGAAATCTGTGGTTAGTTCAGGCAAAGTATTCAGTTAAATCACACTACTGCATTCATTAATTATTGAATTCCATTCTCTGATTTGAGCACAAGGCACAACTCCTGTTAAATATGATAAGTATAAAATTAAAACAACAAATTAAGAAAAAAATGCATTATTAACATCTCTGAATTTTGTATTCTTTCATTACTTGAAGAAATATAAAAGCTTTCATTTTGGGGATTTATAATTGTAGCACACTAAAATAAAATCATCATATTTATGAGAGTTTTGAAAGACTCAAATAGCATTTAAATCACATTAAATCATACCAAAAGTGCATTTACTTCAATTCAATTGCTAATCTGGAAGAGATTAAAATCCAGGCACTGAGATAGATATGTGTATAAATTCATTTTCCAATGCCATTTCTCATGGTATAAAATGCATATGGCATGAACATTATGCGAGAAACATTTTTAATAGCAAGAGGATAAAATCTGCAATAAACTTTATATTTTCTCTTTTTACAGAGAAACGTATGACAAAAACGTAATGAGGCAAAAATTTTACAAGCATACATTTCAATATAAATTAAGTTTCAACCATATGTGCACTTTATCATTAAATCTCATTTATCATTTTCACTATTTCATTACTATTTTCTTTTTTCTCTTTCTTTTTCCTATATCTTTTTATTACAATCACTCTCTATGAATCTACTCTTAAGAATCTTCTTTCAGGCCATTCTGGGCAACTCTTTTATATTTTACACTACACAGAGATTGTATTTTGTCTTCTTTTACTAAGGGCTGAGAGTATTTTACATATTTATAGTATTAGAGTTTGTAGAACAGGCTTCACTTACTGATCACCTTTGCAGGACCAAACATAGCTATGCATATCCAGATGATATGCAGAATAAGGTCCAAAATTCTAAAGTACACATCAGAAGGTCAAGGATACTCAAATCCACAGAAAAATGCACACCTTACATTCAAAAGGACTCGAAATGCCAGAATGCCAAAATGTCAAAACGATAAAACGACAAAACACGGGAATGGTATATTTTAAATTGCCAGTGGAGCCAGGTTTCTTCATATTACTTGATCTAATGATGACTTCTGTGATACATATTCTAGTTAGAATGACTGGTTTCTTCTAACAATGTAACAAAGTCTAGTCTAGAACATAAAAGTATCCATCAAGAGAAGAATGTAGTTCAATATTTATAGAAATCTTTTCTTTAATCTACTCAAATTCTTAGAATTTAAAATCTTAAGGAATGTTACAGAGTCTCAAATTTGCTTCAATTATACCACTGCTGATAGTTCTGCACTGGCGAAATGGACTTTACTTAGTTATTATCTGGTCATTCACAGTTTGGTGTTTTGCCGTTCATAGCAACAAGTTTTTCACCATATTTTACAGGGCCCTTGGATGTAACCAAAAAGTCCTTAGAGTGTCCACAGAAGAAGGCAGAGTGTGGAGAATGCGGGACACTGTCCTCATGCAACAATGAAGAACTCACTATATAAACATGCCAAAATAAATAAAAAGATGTCTACATCAAATGCAATCTAACAAACACATTTTGCAAATTTTCAAAAAATACTGTGATTCTCACTCATTTTTTAAAATTGAAGCCAGGATATGAATTTCTAGAATCTGAAACCTAGAATTGGAAAACCAATCAATGTATCTAGTATATCTAGTATAAGGGATTGTAATTACATGGTCATTATGAATTCCTAGGAGAAACTTACTCAGCCAAAACATTTTTCTCTTTGAGACTGATGGAAAATTTCTCACCTACTCTTAGGTGAAAAAAATAAAATTTTTTGTTTTAGACACAGACATAGGAAATAAAAAGAAAGAGAGATGGCAAGTAAATTTCCCATACAGCGAGACACATTGGTCTTCATAACACACACATGCACACACACAAACACACACGTATATTTATATACCTACATAGATATCACCCCAAGTTATAGTAAATAATCTGATACATTATATAACATTGGCAAATAAATAGAATTTTCCAAACACAATTATTGTGTTTACGCAATAGAAGAAATCTTTAGATGTGTTGTTACACTAGTGATTTTTTTGTGAATGCCCTATAAGATGGTGACATTTGCCCTAATTAAAAAGCAGTGATTTCAGACATAGTAGCAACACGCTCTTTGCACACAGGCCTGTCTCCCCAAGACTGATGTAGCATGATTAAAATACAAATACAAACTTATGTGCCAAGATAACCATCATTTTCTTTAGTTAACTTCATTTTACTCTACAGTTTCATGATAATGGAGTGCATAAAATTAATTTGGGAGGAACAGGAAATCAAGTCAAAGCCAACTGCTGACTAGGTTTGCCAAATGTCCTGTCACCAGTACTATCATCCAATGAAATTGTCAGTTTAATGTGCATATTAATCCAATGTTCAAGATTCCTGTCAACAAGGTGGTCAATAATTGCCCAAACTGGGACCTATTTGAGAATGGAAACAGGGTACTAAAATTAGTAAAACTATTAATTGATTTACATCAGGTAAATCAGAGAGGAAAATCAGATATATGGCACTCATCAGTCAAGAGTGTTTTTCTCCGTCAGTTAAACTTTGCTATTTCTCTTTTTTCCCAAATTCAGAATCTCAGTATAGAAAGAAGTATATTTACTTTTGTGGAAATGTAGTAAATGACATCTGGTTCCCCTGCTGGTTCTGGTTTTCCACGCTACCACGAGGATGCAATTTATCCTGTAAGGGCAGTGACATTTTAAAGGCTGTGTAACCATGTCCTTTAGACCGTCTGCAGTAGTTTGCTAGACCGTACTCTGTCTAATCCGGGCATGTTTTGCCTTAGCTGTGACACTAACATTCAGCTTTTCCATATTTTCCAAAATTTTATTTGTAACAGTAAATAGTGAGAAAATGGCCGTGTGGACGCGTCACTCCCTGAGAATCAAAGACTTTCCCCTTTTCTTTTTTAAACCATGTGCATGACCCAGATTCATCTGAGCAAGAGAAACTACTCATCTCCTCATATGGCTGGTCATTTTGTTCACCACTGTAGATTAAAGTTGAACACTCTACGTATTCCATATAAGCACACAGTGACAAGATGTGCAAATGACATAGAATTGAAGCTCCACAGTCCAAACACAGGGAACCGGATGGGTGTTATTTTCCATCTAACAAGAAAGCAGTCTCAAGACATTCATGATCACCAACTCGAAGAATCAAAACGAACACTCACCTATTCTCTTTGCTGATGTTTGATAGCAAACTGATTTTTTTAAATTTTATTTTAATGGTACATTTTAGATGTACACAGTGATAAAATTCATCATAGGGGATTTGTACCTGTACATGACATATCTTGTTGCTTCTTTTTTTCCCGTTCCCCTCCCCTCACCCCCTCCTCCCTCCCTATTTACAAAAGCTTTGTTTCCATTTTTTCCTTCCATTTCTTGTTTCTCTTGTCCCTCTGTTCCTTTCCCCCTCCCTTGTTCCCTTTCCCATTTGGACATTTTCTTCCCTTTCCCAATATAACACATTTTAGTAGCAAACTGATTTCAAAAAAGGATTTTCCTAGCTCCAAAACAAACACTAAGATCCTAAAAACTTAAACTCTTTATATTTGGTGTTAAATAATGGACGTGTAAATATACTGCCTGGCAGAGACTAAGAACGCAACAAATGTTTATTTGCATATTTTCTATAACCCCTTTCTTCTTTCTATCCAACCACCTATGCGACCTATTCAACTGTTATCCTATCTTTAATTCCATACCTCATTCACATTGCCTATGCACTCCTACCTTCCATCTCTCAAGACCATCCAAGGACACCCTTATCATTTCCACATCAAAATATTTTATCTCCATCTTAATAAAAATTAATTTATTTTTGATTAACACCTAATATTGGTATTTTATGAGGTACAATCTAATTAACACTTAAAACTATGAAATGACTTGAAGAAAATGCAGGGCAAATATTTATGAAATTGACTTTGACCAAGAATTTTTTTGGATAATATACCAAAAGCATAGGCAATCAAAACAAAAATTGGCAAATGAAATTATCTCAAATTTAAAAGCTTCTGCACAGCAAAGGAAACAATTGACAGAGCTAAGAAGCAACCTAAGGAATGGGAAAAACTACGTGCAAATTACACAATTGGTAGGAGCTAGATATCTAGAAACTAAAAGAAACTCAATTATATAGCCAAACTGAATAAATAATCCAAATAAAATACTGGCTAAAGAACTGAATAGACATTTCTCAGAAGAAGACATAAAAATGGCCAATAGGTGTATGAGAAGGTACTAAACATCACCAATCACCACGGACAGGCACATCGAAACTGCAGTGAGCAATGACATTCGGTTTCACTCCAGTTAAATGGCTACCGTGAAAAACACAAAAATAGCAAATGCTAGTAAGGAAACAAAGAGTAAGGAGAACTGTTGTACACTACTGCTGAGAATGAAAGCTAGGGCAGCTACTATGGAAAGCAAAGAAAAAACAAAACAAAACAAAAAGTAGAACTAGTGTGCAATTTAGCAATTCCACTACCTCCACTTTTTTCTCTTTTACGCATTGAATCTCAGATGAAGAAGGAAGCATATTCTTTTCCATTTTACTTCCCTTGAAGAGAATTCTCTCATTCCAGTTATTGTTCAGATAACAAACCCCCGTATTTCTGTGCCTGTCTCTCTTATTTCCTGATTTCACATGCTCTAATTGACCATCACTTATTTCAATTCCTGGAAAACTTTGTACCATTATTGTAGGAAATGTCTGTGTTTCTCACAGGATTGCAATTTACAAAGCTGTGATCACTACAAAACTATAAAATCTTTGAAGTAAAGATCATTTACTTCTTTAAACTGCTTATTAGTGTCAGGTAGACTTTGGGTAATAAGGATGTTCATCACTTTTAATATGAACCATGGACCATATTAACTTTTAAATTTCCATATTCTTTTCCCTAAAATGAATGACCTCAACTTGTCATTCCCACATATCTATGATGTAAAATTTAGCCAACCTGTCTTATTTTGTGTGTTTTCCTTAAATTAATTCATCAGGTAAGAAATGTATCAGCATTCTCTTGTAAAAGTTAAACACACAATGACAAAAAAGATATATTTATAAACTTCAAAACAGAATAAATCAAAACCAAATAAAAAAGTAGATGGGATGATGCCACTGGCCAGTTTGGGCCTGTGTCTGGAATCAGACAGGAATGGCTTGGGCAGTACATGGAATTCATGTGTTCCCAGCAAGGTGGTGAATGGAATCTAGCTCCTTGATATAAAAGAATAGGTGGAATTATAAAAAGCTGCCCAAATAGGGACCCAAGAAGACAGAAAGATAGCTGACTAACCACAAACTAAATCAAGATGCCATTCTGAAAAAAAAAAATTATGAAGTTAATAGTTAGCAAATTTTAATTCTACTTAGGGATCTCTAGGATATTACTTTGCACACAAAGAACTCTCCTTTTGCTTTGAGACACAAGTAAAGCAACCGGACATGTGTGAGAAATGATAAAAGATATTTCCTTTATTACTGGAATCATGTAGAGTTTGTCAGGTTCTCTTAAAAGATTTCTAAAATCTTTTGCTTTTTTTTTGAACACATTTATGTGGGGAAGGTGTGCCATACAATGGGAAGTTGAATGTGTGAAAAGTCCCAAACTTGGGGCTGCCTCAGCTCCTTTTCCATGGATTTCTTCCTGTCTGCCATGTCTCCCCAAGCCCTCACAGCATCCTTTCGAGAAATACTAAGTGACACTTCTTTAAAGGCAGCACTCTGACACTCAAACACATGTAGCTCCCAGTCGTAAGCTTTATGCCAAATGCCAATTTCCTCCACAGGAACACCACACCTTTAACTGGTAATCATCAGTGAAATAACTAGCTGTGTCTCTTTCCTAGGCTGTTTTCTGTCATTCAGGAAGAGTCTACCCATGTTCTTCCCCTTCTACGAACCATCCAATCACCTAGATTTAATAGATATTTCTTAAAATGGTGCTTCTTCAACCATCCTGTCCAGTGGTAGTTGCTTTATCTTAAAATCCTGTGCTTCTGGGATGAGATAATGCATGTTTTTTTTTTTTTTATCTTTGCCCCCTTTCACACCATTTTCCTTGATTTATAATCTTGTGGCACTGATCATTGCCTAACTATTGATTTTTTTTTTTAAATTTTATTTTAATGGTAAAGGAACCCCTCTCCAGTGTTGGTGGTAATGTAGACTGGTGCAACCACTACGCAAATCAGTGTGGAGATTCCTCAGGGAACTAGGACTAGAGATTCCATTTGACCCAGCTATTCTACTTCTTGGTAAACATTGATCATTAAAAAATATGTTTCTATTACCAATTTCCTACATTCCACTCTCTGATTATTATTTTCTATTATTCGAAGAACCCCACAACCCTGAACTTTCTTACCACTTTTACCCTTCTATGCTACCACATTAACAATGCAGGTGAGTATTACTGTTTTAATCCTGTTTATTTTTTTTTACTATAGAAACATATACTTACATAACAACAGGATATGACTGGTCAATAAGAAGATACGTTATTCAAAACTGAATATGTGACTGATATAATATTCAGAGGCAAGGAAAATAAAGCAATTGAAAAATATTCACATTTTTACCATTAGGTGGATAAGAAAATGGTGGACAGGGTAAATTTAAAGCTAGCAGTTAAGTCTGCAGAATAACTGTCATTATTTATTAATAGTAAAAATGTACAGCTTTTTTGATAATTATAAAACTGGATCACTAAAAATTGCTCTAAATATTAAGCACATACCTTCCATAAAAGTGAGATGCTGAATCATTAAAATTTATGCCCCACTTAACATGGTTTATTGGACTACTTGTTCAAAATGTTTGCAATGGTCGATATTTCTACTAGAATAATTGAGGGAAATTGAATTTTACACATATTATAAATTTTCTGTCAAGAACTCTCAGATTATTTCAAGTCTATGGCATAAAATACTGAAGATACAATGAGCATAAAGTCCGTAATATTCAAGAAAAAAATTAAGATGAATGTACCTACTTGATAACTGCCAATCAAAATTAAATAACAACAATGTGGTTACTATCTGATAGTCAAGAAAAGGACGACTCAGTATCAATATACATTTCTATGTTCAGTCACTTCATAACAACAGTCATTTTAATGATACATATCATTCATTTAAGAGATGGGTATACCATTCTTAAACTCCTCATTATTACTGATAAAAATGTATAATTAACTGTATACAACAACTGACACATCTGAGGAGGAAATACTCCTATGCCTTAATCTTGGAACACCTGTGACGCGCAGAATTTGAACCCGTGAGATTTGGTCCTCAACACTCTGACGTCCAAGTGATATTCTGCATGAAGATATGATGCACAGACTGGGTCTCTGACAGTAGAAATACTTGAGGCTGAGAAAAACCTTCTATCATCAAGAATGTAACTGGCACAATTATTTTTAAGATTTGTTACATCAGTTTTTGCTGTAATTAACTAGATGCGTTGTTCTCTCTAACTCACAAAAATAACTTTCTTTGGGTCACTTTGAGTATGCTTCTCATGGACAAAAAGTTCAAAAACTGTTTCTCAAGGACCTTTATTTGGCAGATGTAATTGTTCTATATAGGATAGTTGTAGGAAAAAAGCAAAACCAACGAAGAAAAATAATTTCTATGAGAACAGGATTGTATAGGAGTGGTGATGTCTGAGAGGACAGAGGACAGACCTCGGAGGCCTTCCTCTGAGGGTGCCGCACCTTTCAGTCTATCATAGTTTTCAACCAAAGCCACACTTGCTATGCTCTGCTTACAACCAATGATGGAACATAGTGAAACTTCTAAATTTGGGCAATTTCTGCTCTCTTAGTCATTTTCTCCTCACTGAGGCAAAATACCCAATACCTACAACCGAAGATCTACGTTAGCTCCCGGTATTTAGAGGATTCATTCCACAATCCTTTGGCTCCAGGGAGGAAGGAATGGTGGAAGGGCCTGGTAGAGGAAAGCTGCTCAAGTCGTGGTGTTCATGAAGTAGACAAAGAAGAGAGGACCTGGGGAGAAATACACCCTCCACGCCATCCCCCCAGGGACCCACGTTTTCAGATTAGACCCCACTTCCTAACAGCACATTTGCCTATGAACTCATCAGTGGACTGATGAGTATAGCACCTCTGTGATCAAATCACCATTCACACACATGAGAAATTTAAGATATTTCCTGATAACTCTTGGCATCTAATTCTACCTTGGCATCTGCTTCTCAGAGTACTCAAACCACTGAGGGCAAAACATATGGAGATCAAGCGCCTAAACTGCAACCCAAACCCACTTATTTATCACAAAGTGCCAACACTGCAAGTAAACCTGACTGGCCCGCTGCTGGGGCAATGCTGGGGCAACATAGCTTGTGTGCCAACCAAGAAGGCTCTGCACGCCCGCTGCTGCACACACGCCACAGGTTCACCACCACTGGTATGTACAACAATAGGTATAAACTATGTTATGCTTATTCCCCATTATAAACTTCTCTCTTGTGAAAAGTTTCTCTCCACTGGAGGCCACGCATATTACTATGTAAGGTCCTTTGTCAATTCATTCCTGTTATTGTCTACTGCCTGGTGACATACTGATTTAACTCTGGTACTTGTTCATAGTGCTCTCCACTTCAATTTTTCATGTACTACTGTGACAATTTTATGTATTTGTGGACACCATGTTAAAAGGCAGAATTCTGTGTCTTCTTCAATCTCCATTATTTCACAGCAGTTCCCACTTATGGGTATGGCATTCCACCACACAACTATGAATTATCATTCTCCTTTTATGAGATCTATAATCCCACTGTAAATCTTTTAGATGTGGGAGATGGAATTTCTCTCAACCAGGCTTTCTTTTCCCACCCTATTTTTCCCCTATTTCCTAATCTCACTCACCTGTATTACAAATTTAGACTTCAAGAAGAATTTTTGAGCTGTGTTTATGAAAGTAGCCTAAATTTTTGTGCTTCATTATCTTTTAGTCACACTAAATAGCCATCAAAAATTCAGCAGCCTTTCATTCCTTAACTATATTTAAATTACTCTATTTTATTGAGAAAAATGAAAAGAAGGGCAAGAAAAAAAGTAGTTATTTTCAATGATCGCCAATACCCATTGAATGTTCAAAATTGTTATGTCATTAATACTATTACCCATATCGGTCAATCTCCAGTTCTACACTGTGACTCTTCCAACAACTTCCACTGTCTAGAAATCTTGGATCTGACTACTTCTCTTGAACCTTGACTTCTTTCTTCTGTCCTTCAAGTACAATGACAGATCTTTGAATCCCAACTTACATCCAAAGGTAAGTGATCCATTTCTATACAGATGATTTTCTTCAAATTTTTTCGAGATGTTATGCTATCAGTTATGCCCTATGCCTGTTGTTTTTCAAATTCTTTTCTACCTGTTCTTCCATCACTTGACCCAACACAAAAATATATTATATAGCTCATGTACAGATATATACATACATAATTATTTACAATGAAATGACCAAGTAACTGTCTTCATTTTTTATACTATTTCCCTTTTCCACCTTTTGACCATTACACTATTTCTCTACACATGATGCTTCCATGCCTCATCCCCACTTTTTTTTTTACGTACCTATAATTGTCTTTCTACAACAGGCCCCGTGTGACAAATCTAGTGGCTGCCTCCTTGTGCTGTCTTCTTGACTTCTCAGCACCACCTAGTATTGACTGCAGTATTTTCCCCAGAACAAGTCATTTTCATGGTTTCCTTGATATTGCACACTCTCCGATATCTCCCTAATTCTCTGGTGGCTCTCTTTGTCTCTGTTTCTCTCTCTTCCTCCCAGCTTCCTCTCCCATCCTCTTCCCTCCCTACATCCCTCTGTTCCTCCCTCTTTTTCTCTTTTTTGCTCACTTATCTCAAAAATTTTCATTTATTATGTGCCACAAATCACTCTCTATACATTTGTTTTTTTCAACCTGCATTTCTATAGGCTATTTTATGTATCCACAATAGTTTAATTGCATGAATTAATAACTGTGAAACCTGATCTCTTCAGTCTCATATTCTTATTTTTGTACTAGACATCTTCATGTGGATGCCATAAACTTTTCCAAGATAACAGATTCAAAACTAAAATTATGGCTTTTCTCTATAGCATATTTTCTGGGATTCCATGACTCACTGTATAGAACCAAGAAATTATCCTTGACTCTTTTTGTTTTTTATTTCCTTTATAAAACAAAGAATCAAAATAATCAGCCATATTCTTTCTATCTTGGATTACTTTGCATAAGATTTTCATTCTTTTTGACTTTACTACAACTCAAATTCTTAATTTCTTACTTAAATAATTCCTTTTGTTTCAAGTTTCAAGTCACAGACTTAATTCACAAGGAAATCTACCATGATCATGTCAGCTTCATTGGTTAACTGTTTCATATATATCTACACCCTTTTATATATTCTTGTGATGGTTTTTAAATACAAACCTGGCTAAGTAGTGATTTAATCAAATATGAATGTATATTTGCCATGAAAATACTTTGTGACTTTAAGTAAAGTATACAGCCCTCAACAAAGTGGGAGGAATTCGTCCAATAATTTCAAAGGTGTTAAAAACCAAATGCCAAAATTTCACAGGGAAGAAATTTTACAACACCGTTGCATAAACTGCTCTGTCAGCTTCCAGACTGCTGGCTTGCCTACAGATTTAACAATTGACAAGCCCTGACAATTCTGTGAGCCAGTTTCTTATTTTAAAAACCTCTTTACATATATATGTATATGTAGGGATGCATATATACTGTATGCATCATACCTATGTATACATATGCATCATATAGATGTACTACTTCTTGTGGAAGCCTGATGAAAACAGCTCTCAGAGCATATTCCACTTTTTAATTAGCATTCACCATTATACTTATTACATCTTCAATATATGTCTTTTCTACAATATTGTAATCACTTGGAAAAAAGATACAGTTCTATACAGATCAGTATTCTTGCAATCTAACATATATTCCAGCACAAGTAGTCCATGTTCAAAAATATTTAAAAAAAATAAAATACAAGTGATTTTGCATGTTCCTTCTTCTTTTGATTTTGTAATACCCTTTGGTATTATTTACCTTTCATAAAATGCATTTACTCTGTACAATTCTTTACAAAACAGTAAGTTTACTAAATTCCCCTAGACCCAAAATTTTAATAATGTGGAGACCACATTACTGAAAATAACTTTCAGAATTTGAAATTACTGTAATTTAATGCAATATATGTTGATCCTCAATTTAAAAGCACCAACTCTATGTTTTGTATACATTGATACAAGCAAAAGTATGTTTCTTCATAATACACCAGGGGCCGATTTACATTAGTTAGGCTACACAGTTCTGGAACACACCTGATGCTGCAACATCTATTCACATTAATGAGCATTTTGAATCTGCACTGAGATGCGATGTACAATGTAGCATTTATCACACTTACTTGATCACAACAAAGCTCTTGGCTCATACTGTATCCTAAGTGAACAGTGTTACAAAGAATTCCCTTTGCATAACATTAATGATTTGATGTTTTATCTTTTTTTTTTTTTCGGTTTTTTGAGACAGGGTCTGACTATGTAGTGCAGGCTGCCCTTGAACTCACTATGTAGCCCAGCCTGGCTTCCAACTCGCGGCGATCTTCCTGCCTCAGGCTCCTGAGTACTGGGATCACAGGCATGCGGCACCAGGCCCATCATCTTGAGTTGATGCTTTAAAAACCACTCAAACCAAGCATGGTGGCACATGCCTATAATCCCAGCACATGGGAGTGTGAGGCAGGAGGAAGGCACATTTGAGGCCAGCCTGGGTTATGTAAGGATATACCAAGTTCAAGGCTAGCCTGGACTATATATTGAGACTCTCTCTCAAAAATACAAAACAAAACAAAAAGAAGCCAGTTGGGATAATTTTTTATATGTTGATATTATTACATTCCTGATCTCTTAAAATGATTATTTAATACACAAAACAAGATCTAATTAAGACACATCTTGAGCCCACAAAGGTTTTGAAAAGTCATAGTGATCCCAAATTTCCCAGGAAGAAGGGAAAAAAGAACTTCTTCCAGAAAGGTGATGGTAGTAGCAATCCTTCTGAAATATGTGCCTTACATTATAAAGGATTTTTGTGTTCTTGCATTTTTAAATTATTACTGAGAACAAATGTTTATTATGTATATTTGCAACCATAGACATACATGTATTTTAAAGTGATATACATTAAAATTCTGGCTTCAAAGTTTAAGTGATGCCTATGCTTGCTAAACAATTTTCTAGAGCAAATGCTAAAGTATCTGATTCAGTAAATCAGAAAAAGGGTTCATACTTTAACATTTTTCATAAGGCTTTCAGGTGACTTTGGAGCTAATGAAACATTTTTATGCCCTAACGTGACTGAGATATTGGTAACTTGTGCCTACTAATATCATTGTTCATCATGTTCATGATTAAACCCTGGGAAGAAGTAACCCCTACTAGGCATAGAATACTATTAAAACTTGAACCAATGTGACACAAGTATTTGGAAAATTACCTTGATGAACTTATCTAACTAAATTTCCTAATAAAGGATTCAATATGTTTTACCCTTCCATGCCCCTGGCATTCCACAAATAGCACTTATGTTTACAGATTATAGGCCTATGTTTCCAAAAAAATGGTTATAGAAATATTTCTTACTCTCATTTTCTCTCTGAACATAAACATACGTTAATATTACAGAAATGCATAATGTTATAATTAGAAAAATAATTAGAAAATTAAATATAAAAGCAAAATTACCTTTTAGTTAACAAAATATGTGTGAAACAAGTGAGAATTTACAGGCTGTGAATATATCTCTTCAACTTCCTGGTTAATTTGATTTACTAATATTTGCAAATTTGTGAAAATTTCTCAAAATCCAAAATAACTTTTCTGAAATTTATAGTAGGGATATCAAAGAAAACATCAATATCACAAGAAATAAATAATGAACATTTTAAAAATTGTTTTTTCCTACAGCTGTTGTCATGTCAAAGCAATCCTGAATTTATCGAATTGTATTTGCTTTTCTACAGAAAAACAGTTATTCTTTATTAGTACATGTTTGCAAGGAATATACATAATGTTGGTGCATATACATAACCCATCTTAATCCCTTTTCTCATCCCCTTTCTCTTCCTCCCTCCCTCCTCCTTACTTCCATCTCTTGATTCCCGCCATTTGAGAAAGATCTATCGCTCTACTTCCTATTATCTAATTTTTATTTTGTTCTTAATAATTTGTGTTTCTTTACTATAACAGAAACCATGAGATAACTTAAGTTTGTGTTTCTGGTTTATTTCATTTAACATTATGAAGCTTTGCGCAGTGGCAGTATCGTAGCCAATGAGGTTTATCCGAGGCGCGATTATTGCTAATTGAAAACTTTTCCAATTTAACATTATGGTCTCAAGGTACATCCAATTTCCAACAAATGAGCCAATTTTATTTTTCTTTATAGCAGAGTGTTACCTCACTGAGTGTAAATTCCACATTTTTTTAATTCATTCATCTGCTGACATGTATAAGCTGTTTCCAGAATTTAGGTATTGTGCCTTCTGCTGCTATAAACATGGGTATCCATATATCAGTAATAACATGCTATCTCCAACTCTTTAGGGAAGATACCTAGAAAGGCAATAGCTGGGTCAAATGGAATTTCTAGTTTTCATTTTTGGAGGAATCTTTATACTGATATCCACAATTGTACTAGTTAATATCCCCACCAGCAATGTAGAAGGGTTTCTTTTGCCCTGAAGCGTGCCAACATTTGTTATTATTTGATTTTTTTGGTGATGGTCATTCTCTCTGGGGTAAGATGGAATCTCAGTGTTGTTTTAAATTGCACTTTACTAGATATTCTTAATGTAAAGTATAAGAGTAATTGGCATTGATTGCCATTTGTATTTGTCTTAAATTCTGAAAAATCTTGGGGAAAAAATCATTACTCTGGTCCACTTAATTGGCATTGTATTTGATTTTTCTTAAAAGGATGATTCATTCATTTATTAACAATATGTATTAATATGCTCAAAGCACAAAGTTCCAAACACAAAATGGGGACATCAAACGTGGACACAAAGAAGCAGACAAGAGGTTTCAAAGGGGACTGGTATACTTTAAAAGGCTTTCCTGAAAAAAAAAAAAAAAAAAACAAAACACTGATAAAATGGAGTTAGTTGAGTTAGAGGAGAGCAATTTAGGATGAAAGAAACAAAGCCACAAAGTAAAATGTTTAGAAGCCACTCTAACTCTACATACAAGATAATAAAGTAAAAACAAAATCGGAGTTAAGAAGGTAGTTTTAAGCATAAAACCATCGTTATAACCATAAATATCTCTCAAATCATTCTCAAATCAAGAATTGCTTGCCTTTTTGGTTGTTTAGCATGGCTCTAATTATAAGTGAAGATGATCCGAGACACACTCTGCTGGGTGAAAATTCATTAAAATATCACCTACAAAGGTTAGTGTGCTGGATCAAATATTATGCATTAAGACCAAATAGATAACTTATAAAAAAGAAAAAAATTCCACTGATGAGAAAAATTTAAATTATCTTTTATCCCACAGAAGTGACCATATATTGTCATAGTTTTTAAGCACTGACAATTAACAAACCATTACTCCTTGTTGATCTTTAGCATTTTTTGACTCAATGAATTATTTGATTCCATTGTTCATATTTTCACGTTTTTATCTTAAAAACAGCAAGTAACAATCTGGGTGAAAATGGATATAAAATCAAAGTATACCTTGGAGAAATAACATAAATTTAAATGTAGCTTACAGAGCAAATATTTTATTATGCTATAGAAATCTAAGTTTTTTATCAATGCATTAAATATTTGTCTTATTTTGAATTCCAGTGTACTGTAATTTTCACATTTTAAGGTAAAGTATTATATCACTCATCAAATATGTTCTGTATAATAGTAATACAATGGCAAATTGCTACTCGCAGTCATGTACTTAATACATGACTTCTTTTAAATTATAAATCATATCTAGTTTCTTTCCTTTTAGAAATTATATTGCTATCCTATATCCAGTATATTCCTATAGATATACATTTTATGGCTAAAGTCTTTCATTAAATTATCTTGTAATACTGTGACATACATTTATATATTAAAATTAAATGTCGCTTAAAATATGTGCATCATGAAACTTTAGAGTTCAAAATAGTCTTCTGTATTAAGTTAAATTTAAAACCATTTATACTCCAAAAGTGAGAAAATATACCAAAAAATTAAGAATTGAACTTTTATTTCAAATTCATCCCTAGTGGGGAAGAAGTGTGAGTTTCTATTACCCTTTCTCAGTGAAAGAGTATTCTTAAACATCAATACTGAAAATTGGTATTTGTGGATACATGGGTTTTTAAAATTTATTTTTACCTCAGGGAAAAATATTGCAAGCAATGGAAAAGAGTATGCATTTTTTAAACAAGATCAAGAAGTCCAAGCGCAAAAGGAAAGTGAGAAGAAAAAACAGACATAAAATATGCACCTGTAGGCATATTCTAGGCAGATTAATATCCTCTAGGAGCTGTACATGTTAAAGTCGAGGACCTAGAAATATTAAAACAACTCTCATATGGAGTGTTGTGTATTGTAGCAGACTCTCTAGGAATCACTTAATACTAGACTGTTATGTTTCCTTCTCTAGTCTACTAACGGGAGTAGTAGCAGTTTTGTAGGAACGGAAGTTGAAAAACAACTAGTAATCAAATTATTCTTGCTCATAGCAGTGCAAATGCATTTTAGCCAGTAGGCAAAATATTTATGTCCACGCCATAGAAAACATACTTCCTAACATTTTCATTTTACTGTACAAAGAAATTTAATCAACTTTGCATCTATCCACAAATGTATTTTACTACTCTTAATTGTATATACATGTGCATTTGTGTGCTTGCGTTCTGCCATTTTCCTTTGAACTACCATTAATAACTGAACACAGTCTTCATCATGTGTTGTTTTATTTGCATGAGATGAGATCCATATTTATTTTTACACAGTATACTTTATTGTTATATTCTTTCCTCACCGAAACACCCAAATGGTCTCACCTGACAGAACAAAGAATATTGTATTGCTACAGAAATGTACTTCAGGGCCTATTGAAGCTAAATCATATCTCTTCTTGGTTCTCAGAGATAATCTCCAGTTCAGTTTAAGTTCTCTCTCTTTGACTTTTTAAAAAGTCTTCTTTTTGTTTCTAAATCTTGCCTGATCAGTAAATCATCTCTCATCTCTATTCACTAAGAATTTGGTTTTCTGCTCTGACCATTTGGTCATCTGTATTAGACAAATGATGGAACTCTATTCACTATAGGTGGGAAATGGCAACGAATCTGTCTTGTTACTCATTTGTTTGTCAGTTTGCTTAGAGTGCAAATCAACTGAGAAAATATTCTACACCCCTGGTAAGAAAAAAATCACTTATTTAATATCTGTACCAGAAAGATATTTTGTGTGCCTGTGTGTTTACTTTTGGCACGTTAGTGAGGAGGCAGGACTGCAGTTATGAGTTGTCTTTCTCACTATGGATCCCTGCATCTGCATTTGAGAAAATCTTTACTTCTACCTCCAGGGTATATTAGTACATTAAATTATAGCTTATCGTAAAATAAAAATCATTGTTTGTTTTGGCTTATTGAATAATAAATAAATGCATACACTAATTAAATATTCTTAAATATCTAGGAAATAAAATATTTTAAATGCCACAATTTTGATTATCTCCAAAATATTTCATCATTTCCAAAGACACTTTTACATAAAATTTAAATCAGATTGATGTACTATTTATGATTGACAGAAAAATTTTTACCTAGCTTTATATAAATTATTGTGGAGTAATATACAAGTCTGTATTTCATTTTTACCAGATTTAAGCTTCACTTTTCATGTCGTCTACTTAATTCACATTTTTGAGAGTTATACTGTTACAATTCCAATAGGCTAACTTATTCCACCTAAATACATAATATTATGAAAATATTAAAAAATAAGCTGAATGATAATTCTCTCATATTATAGCAACAATAATTTTGTAATTTTAAGCAGAACTTCCACATTCTTACTTAAACTAAACCTTGGATTAATATTAAATTGAGTCAGTTAATAGACAATCACTCAATACATAATTTGTAAAATAACATACTGAAATACTGATTAATGAACATACTAAGTTTATATTGTTACAATTCTGTTTTTGTATTCCATACAGTGGCTATATCTTTCAGTCATCCTGATGAATATGTTCATTTGTTATTAAAAGAAAGTGTAAAAGGGCCATTTTCTTCTATGGTTGTAGGAAGTTGAATTAAGCTTATTTGTATGTTTTGCTAGTTTTTAATAATCTTTTGTATGACAGAATTGTTTTACTTACTTGCTTCCCTATTGTCTCTGTGAAATATAAGTTAGCTTTGTGTTTTTAAAGTTATAGTAAGTATTTTAAAGTGAGGCTGAATCATAAGCAACAGGACACAGAAATATAAAATTTATACTTAAACATCTATATTTGTGCTCTAAAAAGCATTTTTGTACTGAAATGTAATTTTTTTCCAGTGTATATAAAACTATCTAACCGCTAAACTTTAATACATAGAGCACATTTTAGAGGATATGTAGGAGTTTAATTTTCTTTGCTTTGGATTGCAATACCTGTCTTCATGACATGTTAAAAGTTTCAATTTTCCTCACTTTTTGATGGGCTTATTTGTAAGATAACTGTTTTAAAATGTGAAATTAAAGTTGGTTTTATAGCTCTAAATAAGAGATCATAAAAGGTTATTCTTGAACTGTACAACCTGCCCAAATAGTGCAAATTGTGTATCTTAAAAAGCTTTCTGAACTTACGATAAATTTACCACATCATTATTTTAAAATGATAGAAAAAATTTCTTCAGAAAACATTTAAGATGTTACCTTTGTGTGATCACTTAAAATAGTTCCACTTTTATTAAGTAGCTCATTAGATCATAGTATCTAATTAGAAACTATGATCTAATTAGCTACCATCATCCTATCTTTATCAAGTGATTAAATCTTTTCTGATAGCTCCTTTTATTTTTGATTTCCCAAGAATGGATTCTAAACTTGTCAAGTATATAAATAACTTATCACAATATTTATTATTAAGAAAACTGCTTTGGAGATCCCATAGAGTTCCTAGAAAATCAGAAATACTTGTTCTTACGTATCGTTTTAAAAATCAGAAATAGTGAGTTTTTTGGGGTGTGATCCATATTCCTTAATTAGCTATGCACCAAGCTAACTGGAAAAAGCTCAGTAAGAGAGGGTTTCAAATCAAAGAAATTTTTCCCTTAGAATGAATTGAGTAATTTAAATATTATTTTTATAAAAATTAAATAATTGTAAGTTTTACTGAAAGTTGGGGAGGATATATATTGCCTTCACTGTCTTTGAAATATTCTTGTCTGAGGTATATATTGATCAAACTTTTATAAGAGTTATTTGCTGTTTCTTAATAGTTTTATATACTTTCATTTTTATGTTATTACTGAAACAATTGTTCAAGATTCTGCTGTTTGTGTAAATGCTGTACTCTAAGTTGTAAAACAAAATTTGTATCTTTAACAAAGGGCCTTTTCAGGGCCTCCTGGAAAGGCTGTGTCTTGTGCTTTTGGATTACTCATCCTTCAAAGAACAGACTCTCAGATGTGGCTTCAAAGTGACCCTCAGAAAATTCTCAGGCTGCAAAAGTGGACTGAGTCAGGATTTCTGGGTGTCATCCATCCAAAGACAGACATACATCATAAAAGAAAGTGCTGTTCAATGATAAAAAGAAACATTTAATTGTAGAAGAATGAATTCATTGTGAGAAATTCAATTGTGGTTATTTGTTCAAAATATAGCTAGTTTTGTTTTATATGTTCTGCTTTCATGGTAACATGAGAAAACTCTTTTCAACTTTATTAATTTGTCTAAAATATAATTTTGTAGATTGTGTTTCAATAAAACGTTAATGGAACTATTTACATGGCATTTCATTCTGACTCATCACCTGAAGTTTGAAAATTCTGACCTCTTCCTCTTCATGGCATTAGATGATTGTGTAGTTTCCAGGAGGCTCCAAGAAAGCCCTTTGTTAAAGATACAAGTCCTAGCCTTACCAGGGGTAAAAAAAGTACTTGTTACTAATCCACAAAAGAACGACCTGGGGACTTTGAGGAGAAGAATTTGCCAAATTTAAAGATACTGAAGCTGAAATCAAACAGAAAAATTTCCTAATCTTGGTCAAGTAAATGTGGTTTTTAAATTTCCAATACAAGTCTAGTTATAAAAATTTCCAGATAAAAAATTATGACTTAGCAGCTGGCAACTGCATGGTTCTAGATGTGCAAAGTAAACTCAACAAATCTCTTAGAGTTAATTAAGACTTTGGTTGCATATAGCTAATTAATTAACCAAACTTAATGAGACCAGTGTTTTGTGATGATAAAAAATCTTTGAAAATTGTGTGGGATCGCAATGGAGAAAACAGGAAGAAAATTTTGCCCAAGTAAAAACTGTAGTTCTGCCTCTTCTATCAAGAGAATGCTGGATGTTATCTTATGGATTATTTGGGGAATATCTAATTCCTTAAGAATATGTATTGACTAACTACTTATTGACTAAGTAATTAACAACCCCACGGGGTAGACATTATCACATAGTAAGCTGACAGTGTCGAAAATTACACTTCTTCATATAAATAAAAACAAATTTTATGTTAGAGATGAAATTGATTTATAACCTATTGAAAATGTTAATGCTAAACATATTAAACTATAGGAAATCCACTAGCAGCAATTATTTGCTAACAGATGAAAACTAGTGGTTTCTGATTGGATCAAATTCCCTTCTGAATGATTCTTAGCATCTCAGACTTACTACAATGAATAAAGTCTGTGATATATGTTCATGGGTCATGTTTTTACGTTTAAAAGTTATTCCTTGGCCAGTTAATGTTTTGTAAAGTGTCCCTTAGGTGTACACCTATTCATATTTGAAAAATGATAATATAAAAGAGCGTATATGAACAGTGCTTCACTCTACCTTATGACTATGCTTTTTAGTCTTTATTTGCTCTTCAGAATCATTGGGAGATTTAAAAAAGCAAAAAGCCGTCACCTTTAGAGCTTTTGTTTCAATTGGTCTGAGTACTCCTATCAACTAAATACCTGCTAGTGATTTTAAGGTATGGGTGGGACTGAGAACTTCTGTTTCTTCTACCATGGTCATGGGCCGCAGTCGAAAGAAAGCAGGATAGAAGGATGATCAGTCAAACATGCATCCCACTCCCCTGTTTCAACAGGAGTGTCTCTCCTTTTAGCAGTAATGTCTTCTTAAAGACAGGTTGTCATGGTTACAAGAGGCTTGAATCACTCTTGTCTTTTAAAATAGCTTTCTGTGAGTCTACAGTTCTTCCCATACTCAAGACATTTTAATGCAATTCGAATCATTCACTTTTGACCTTAGACATTCTATTTTCTCATTTTATCCAACTCTGAGAGCAGAGTATCTTTAATTTCTTAATTTCCAAACCTTGCCTGTATCAGGAGTCTCACTGAATGTCATGTTCTTCTCATGAGGATCATACATGTTTTTACTCCCCTTTCTGAAATTAAATAGCTTTAATTATCTGGTTTTTGTCTTATAGTTTATCATATATATAATATATATGTATAATATGTATGATATTACTATTACTTTCTATTAAGACTGTCTATTTCTTTATAATAAGTGTCATATTGCTCCAGACACAGGTATCCTTTCTCAACCCATATTGTGTAATTTAATACTCAGTATCTAGAATGCAAAGTAAGAGTGTTCATATGGAGAAGAGGTATCACGACCGTTGTGATAAAGTGGGGAAAAGAATAAGGGTAAGAGAAGTATAATGAACATCAATACATTCCAGCTATGAATTTTCTTTTGTATGTATTCAAGCCATTCCATAGAGCAAAAGATTTATTTAAAGGACTACATACGAAACTAATCTTTCCAGTGCTCTTACTTTTCCCTTGCTTATCTGATTTCATGGTTAGTTATGAAATATTCTTCCCATACCATCATCCACTGAACTAGTTATATAGTAATAATTTGTGTGACACCTCTAAAATACACCATTGGTTATGTAAGTGCTCAGGAAAACCAGATGACTGGAACATTCAACTCCTTGAAAAGTTGTGTTAAAGAAAGTAAGAGGCAAAACAAAAATTATTAGAATGGAGGAAATTTGGTAATGTTTATCTTCTGCTAGTAGCTGCTTCTAGCGTTAAAAATCCTATTCATTCGAGAGATGCAAATCAAAACAATGTTAAGATTCCACCTCACTCCAGAAAGAACCGCATATACGGAAAAATCATCCAAAAACAAATGCTGGCGGGGCTGTGGGGAAAAAGGAACACTTCTCCACTGCTGGTGGGATTGTAGACTGGTCCAGCCACTGTGGAAATCAATATGGAGATTCCTCAAAAAACTACAACTGGAGGTCCCATTTGACCCAGCTATTCCCCTACTGGGGATCTTCCCAGAAGAATTAAAATCGTCATACCACAAGGACGTATGCA
>PVJO010009677.1:0-68273 GCA_004026905.1 Hystrix cristata | reverse complement strand
TTTTTTTTGGGTTCCTGTTGCATGAAATACTGTTTTCCATCCTTTGATTTTCAATCTATGTATTTCCTTTTGGGTTAGATGTGTCTCTTGTATGCAGCATATTGCTGGGTCTTCTTTCTTGATCCATTCTGCTAGCCTGTTTCTTTTGATAGGTGAGTTGAGCCCATTTACATTGATGGTTACAGCTGTTATGTGTTGACTCTTTTTTGCCATATATCTTTTCTGTAGTTGGTTCTGTGTTTCACTTTAGTTCAATTGCTTGTCTTTCCTGGTGGGATTTTTTTTTTTAGTGTCCTTGTAAATGGTGTTAGCTCTTTCCTTCTCCAGGATGTCCTTCAGGAGATTTTGTAGAGGTGGTTTGGAGGTTAGTGTGTATTTTTAAATTATAGCACAACTTGATGCTGAATGGCTTAGTACCCACAGGATGTTGTTTTGAACCGCACAAATTTAGATGCTTTGCCACAATTGTGAACAATTCTCTAATGTTAAGACTTTGCCCTTCACTATTACTCATTGGTAAACTTAGAATTACTGGTGCAAAGTTCTGACTGGGATCCTTCTCCAGAACTGGAAGTTCTGCCAGAACTCACTGCAGGGAAAGTCATGGGATGCTCATATATTAAGCTCAGAGGGACACTGACTGCTGATGGCCACCCAGTACCCTGGGGAACACACCCAAAGGGGTCCTGTCAACAGAATGAGCATACCAACTCTTACCCCAGCAGATGTCAAAGAGGCCATTGTGAGGGTCCTAGGTATGAAGAGAAGCAAGGTATTCTGCTCCAGGCAAGGGTGGGGCCTTGCGACCAGATTCCTTCGCAAAGCCAAGGGAGAAAGTTCCCTGTGAAATCTCTCCCAACTACCTGCAAGAAGGAAGCTGAAGATTATATGCTAAGGTGGAATACTTTCTTAGCTGGTAGACTTTCAGCCATGTCCTCAGGTTATAGAGCTGAAGAGAGAAGCCCTGGGGAAAGATGAAATATTTGAATGGACACACAGGGGCCAACTCCTCATGGATGTGGAAGACAAATCTCACCTGTGCCTGGCAGTCCCAAAGCTAGTGCTGCCAGAGATTAGTTGGCATGAGGATTGTAGGTCTAACCAGAGCAAAGGGTGAAGAGGTATGTCCGTGGGATAGATATGCAAGGAGCTGTGGCCCGGCGGCAAAAATTAATTGCAGAAAATTTGATTTTCACATGCAGAAGGATTAAACTAGACCCCTATCTCTCACCAGTTATAACAATAAGTTCAAAATAGGTCAAAGACTTAAAGGTAAGACTTGAAACTACAAAACTACAAGAGGAAAACATAGGAGAAACATTCAAGACATTGAAATGGGTAAGGATTTTTTTTTTAATGAAACCCCCGAAAGCAAATGAAACAAAAGCAAAAATAGACCAGTGAGATTGCATCAAACTAAAAGGTTTCTGGACAGCAAAAGAAGCAATGATCAGAGTGAAGAGACAATGTACAGAATGGGAGAAAATATTTGCAAACTCTACTTCTGAGAGGAAGTTAATATTCAGAATATACAAGGAACTCAGTAGCAAAACCATGAATATGGGTAACAAACTAAAGGGTAGTTTACCCAAAAAGACATTTCTCAGAAGAAGACACACAAATAGTCAACAAGTATGTGAAAAAATGCTCAATATTTCACTAATCATCAGGGAAACACAAATCAAAACCACAGTGAGATACATCACCTCACCCAAGGAAGAATGGACACAAAGCAAGCGTGAACACTGTCCAATCCACAAAATACAAAGCACCTTCTCCTAGGTAATTTAAGTGACAGCTGCTTCTTTACCAATTATACCTGTAGCCTTGCTCTAGTCTTCCCTCCTAGATAAGATTTATTGAAATACCCAATCCCAGAATTGCTCGTTTCCTGAGATCATGTGATTTCAAACAAAATCCTACTGCTCTTTTACCCCCTCCCCAAAGTCACCTAACATAAGTTCACCTAAAGTAAGTATGTCATTTGTCCCAAGACCACTCTCGACTTTGGTAGTTTACTTGGAAGACTCAGCATATAATCATACTCACAGCTAAACTGTATTACAGTGAAAAGACACTGAATAAAACTAGCAAATGGCAAAGGTATATGGGCAAAGTTCAGAGGAAACCAGGCCTGAGGTTCTAGAGTCTTCTCCCAGTGGACTCACCAAGAGGCACTTAATTACTCCAACACTGAGTTGTAACAACAGTGTGAAATATTGTTTTCAGGGGTGTACCTTAGAGATTCAGTGCCCAGAGTTTTACTGGAGACTGCTCACTTAAGTGCCTTCTGCCTAGCACAGACTGAGTTCTGGATCCCCAGAAGGAAAGCAGGTAGTCAGCATAAACTACATTGTTTGCAAGGTTTCAACACAAGGACCCATTCCTGTCAGTCAGGGAATGGCAGAAATATTCCCAGAATCCAAGTTGCAGATGTAGGCCAAGGGCCAGCCTTGTAAGCAGGCCTTTGAAAGGACAGCAGTGTCAATCTTGCCATGTTAGTTCTTGTCTGTACAATAAATCTTTTCTAGCACCCTTGTCCTGAGATACCCTACCGTTCCCCATGGTGTATGTTCTCCCTTGCTGCAATGAGTAGGAAACCCAACTTCTTCAACTATAGATATGTTCTCAGTGTCTTTGGCTAAAAGACGTTAACACTTCCAGAGTCGGTCTTCAGGGAGATGCACCAGGAAAACCCTGAAATCAGTTCCTATCTGTCCAGTGATTCTCCTAGAAACCCCTCCAGGAGCAGGACAGCAAAGCTAGCCGGTCAGCAAGACCACAGACACCAGGCAGCGCAATGCTAAGAAGTAAAGCAAGATGAGGCCACCCTGTGGCTGTGAGTGTGTATCACAAGTTGTACACAATCAACATAAGGGTGTGTTGGGAACCTACTATGGATAGGACACTGCAGAGTACCATGCTGGAGGTGAAGGTCTCAGGCTTTTTCCCTGCAGTGAGGAAAATAAGGCATCAGTACATAAGCAGATAAATAAGAAAGGATTTAAATAGTCATATTACACAAGATACGCATGGCAATGACTCAATTATTGCTAGGGGAGTATGAGGAATAGCGAAGCTGGGAAATTGAGCTGTTCAGCCAATAAACACCTGCCTTGATGCTCATAGCTACTTCCTGAGGTAGACATTGTGTCCACTTCATCCTGGCTCCCTGGATGTCCAGAGGAGAATTCACTTGTTCAAGGTCACACAGTGGGTGGGAGAACTGGAATTTGATCCTAGAGTCAACTGACTGGAAATTCCATGCTTTGGGAATTTCCATCAGCTCATAGGTTATGTGACTCCCGTCATGGAGAGGAAGCGGGTGATGGGAGCGAGGGCATGAAGGGAGAAAAGCCAAGTGTTTGTGAAGGAATGTCCCAGGCAAGGTGCTTGGTTTCAAGTGACTGAAACTCAACTCCGGGGAACTTAAAGAGGAGGGGAAATTATTTGAAATTTTAAAGTGTAGCTAATAGACTCTATGGGAAAGTTGTAGAACTAGGCCCAGGAGCGATGGGGACCAGGGAGGGCAGGGTCACTGCGAGCAAAGCCTGGTATTTCCACCCCATTTTATCTGATTTCCTTTTACCCTCTTCACATGCACAGTGTGCACTGGACAGAGGTCTCTGGGGGCCTTGGAGCGATGGAGCACAGCCACTGCCCTCAAGGGCGTTACAAGCTAACAAGGGAGCAGTAATCCTGTAAGAATGATAATAAAAGCAGTAGTCATGTAGCAGTGGTCATAAAATGCTAATAGAAGTAACAAGAAAGGAGCAATTAGTCCCACAAGAGGGCCACAGGAGAGCTTTATGGAAGTATCTATATTGCCTAAGAAATGTTCTATTTCCTCACCTCTTTCTATCACAATTCCCAAACCAGACTGGAAGCTGTTCAAGCATAGGGAGAAAGGAAGTCACAGAAAGAAATCCCCAGCACGGTGTGGGAATGTGTGCTGATGCCCAGAGCAGTCATCGTCAGTTTGATGTCTTTCCCTGAGAGAGGGTGTGTCTCAGCATCCTACCCAACACGGTTATGGAAGTTAACTGCATTTGATGCAACACATAAAATTTATTCCTTGTTACCAGCTTAATAACATTATAGAAAAAAAATTTAAGGTTGATGCTTTGAATTACTTGCATTTCATACATTTTACTTAATACGGTACCCAGACTAATAAAACACAAAATATCTCTCTTCAAGTGAACTATTTGCATTGACAATAGTAATGTTCTTCAGTAGTTTAAAGAAATTTGGTGGAATTGTTTGATCTACATCAAGAAACTAGGGACTTTGAAGTTTAGCCTGTGAGATGATTTAGTTAGTCCACTTTAACCATTTAAATCATAATGTCTGTTTTAAATTCTTTAATTTTGAGTTGTCAGAAAACTTCTCTTGCAAATTGGATACTTTGTGCCATTTGATGGAGTATTATTTTTACTTTTGAAAAAGTTAAAGCCCTTGCAGTTCAGTTGGTGGGAAGTGTGATTCATAGCACATTCCTCCCAAGTAAGAAAGGGGTCAGAATCCCTTGGGGGAGGTTGACGTGGCACATATGTCCCTAGGAAATTCTGATTCCTCTACTTTCAGTGGGGACCCCTGTCAGAGGAAATCCCTGTTGGCCCTGTTGCTTTGGAAGGAAAGGGAGCATGGGTATTCTCCAAAGGAAAGTGGAAATATTTGGCTTAGGGAAAGAGGCCAGCTTGCAGCTTAAGGCAAGGCACTGAAGCTGGATGTCAAAGGATAGGAACATCGTCTCATCCCACCATTCTGATGACATGAAGGCAAAATCCTAGAATTTCAATAGGCAATCTCCATGCAGCCCATCCCTTCTCCATTTTTGGCAAAAGTCATCCTGGTTCTGCCACCATAAATAAGATCTCAGTTTAGTGTAATTTCTGAGTGAGAGTTGGGGAACCTCTAACATATCAGTTGCTCACTTATAGGCCATCTCTTTGCTGGTCTTCTCTATTTTTGATTTTTACTAGTTCTGATTTCAGAGATTTACATTTCTTAGTCTTGTCATGAGTGCTAAGTGAATGCACCCCTGCCCTGGAGCTTCTTTGTATCAACTGTAACAATTGATTTCAATAGCTAATTCTTACAGAGCAAAAGGGATGTCCATCCATGAATCTCTTAGCTGTGGTAAATAATAATGCAATATGCATTATTTCCTACTGATTCAAATACTTACCAGACCATCTCACATTATCAAGACTAATTCCATTAGCATGGAGTCAGTGTTAAATCCTAAATTTTTGTGTGTTCTGTGGTGTTTTAAAATATTTTCTTTTTAGGGCAGTTTTAGGCTCAAAGCAAATTGAGTAGCAAACACAGAGATTTCCAATATACCCATCGTCCCCACACATACACACCCTCCTTCATTATTAATATCCCCCATCAGAGTGGTATACATTTCACAACTGATGAGCATATGTAGACCCACCAGTAGTACTCAGAGTCCATAGTTTTTCTTAGGGCTCAACCTTGCTGTTGTATATTCTGTGCATGTTAACAAATGTGTAAAGCCATGTATCTGCCATTGCAGTATCTAGCAGTTGTCAGTAGTTTTTTTTTTTTTTAACTAAATACATTTCAATAGAAAACAAAATACAAATGACCTTTTCCAGAAAACAGAAATATTTTAATCCTTTCCTACACATTAAAATTTGCTTTATCCTCAGAACACACTTTGATATGTGTGTGTGCACTCGGGAGTTACCTCAAGATGTACTCCTTGCAGGAGAGAGAGCTGAAAAGCTAACCTCTGATCATAAGCCACTTGGAAATGTGATGTTTTCTAATTCTATCTTGTAAGAGTTTTATTTCCATCTTCCTTCTATGTTATTATTGGGTGTGGTAATCTGAGCTAATCAGGCCATCTCTCCTGGTCTAGCTGTAGCCTTTTCTGGAAATATTTGGCTTACATACAGTTACCTATATCCAGTCTTCTCTACTAGAGGTAGGAAAGAAAGATACAAATGATACTTTATAAACAAGGACATGCTTCATAAAAGTATACAACAGCCTTTCAAATCAACTTTCCCCTGTGTAATAAAATAGAATGGAACATTTCCTGTTCTTGTCATCCTTATTTTTATAATGATTTCCTTTTACACACTTTATAGTAATTGTTCTCCTTTTTAGTGTTCATCATGGACTCATGGCCTTCCATAGACTTAATTTTCTAGTAGAAACAAATGTTTCAAACCCACTTGGCTTTTCCCTCCAGCAAGACATAAAATCTGATTTTAAAAATGTTCTATTAATGGAGAAATTCAGAAACCCAAATCTGGACATTTGACTTTGTAGTAAAAGACTATGTGTATAAGCAGTTGGCTTCCAGGTCACTTTAGTGACAGAACTAAAAAGATTTCTCTATTTAGGAATATGACTTCATATGTTTGTTTCCATTTAATGCTCAAAAAAAAATCAAAAAAAGGGGCTGGGGATTTAGATCAGTGGTTACAGTGCTTGCCTCACAAGTACAAGATCCTGAGTTCGATCCCTGGCACCAAAAAAAAAAAAAATCCATTTAATGCTAACACTAATAAATCCCTTCTCATGCTTGTGTTTGCATCTAAACTTCTAACATTTATTTTATATACCACATAACAATTTAAATTTCTAATTCCTCTTCCAATGTATAATTGTATCCCTTCTCCCTGGAATTCTCCATAAGTCTATTTGACCAGAATTGTATAATTATTCTTTTAACCTGCAGAAGTCTTTAAGAATTACAACATCTAACACTAATTGTTTGAAGAACTCAATGAGATCATACAAATGAAACTTTTGGTATATTACATTTTTTTGTCTAAAATACTGATGTATAAACCTAGTTACATGGCTTTCCAAAAATAAAAATGGGGAAAAGATATTCTGGTTGAAGCGAAATAGTTTTAGACTAACTCATAGCTAGTCCTATGTGCAATCACATTTCTTATTGTTCGTATGTATGCATCAATCCTTAAACACATAATGAGAAATGAAACCTGGACTGCGGAAATAAATCCCAATAGCACATTTTTAAACAAAGCAAGCTTTGTGTCCTTGTGACAGGTGGACAAAATGAATATGAAAGCTGTTTTCGGTCTTAAACATTTGTGATTCTAGTGTTGCAGATTTGCATCATTTCTATACTTGAAAAATGTTTCCATGAAGTGACTACAAGGAAAGTGAGGAACACGAGACAAATCTAGGAAATCCAGGGGCCTTCTCAGAAAGAGAAATGGAGAGGCCTGATCTCTAGGTACACAGATAACAATGAGATGATACATCAAAGATTCCTTTAACCTGAATTTTATTTGAAAAGAATTTTAAGAGTTAAAAAGATATGCAGTCAATGTAGCATATCCATTAAAATAATGAAGGAAAAAACTACATAATTATCTCAATTGATGTAGAAAAACATTTGATAAAATTCAATGTGCTTTCATAAAAGTGCTCAACAAACTAGAAATAGAAGGAAATGACTTCAACATAATAGATTCCAAATATGAAAAGTCCACAGATAACATCACAACCGATGACACAAGGAATGAAATATTTTCTCTAGACTTGTCTCTAGACAATCAGAGACAAGTCTAGGATCTCCAATTTTGCTACTTCTATTTAGCATACTAGAAGTCCTAGTCAGAGCAATTAAGCAAGAGAATGATATAAAAGATATCCAAATTAGAAGATGTTGTCTCTGTTCACATATATCAACATCTTATATGAAAGAGACCTTAAAGATCTCTCTCTCTCTCACATACACACACACAAACACACACACATCAGAGGTAGCACTAATTAAAAAGTTCAGCAAAATTTCCTGATAATCAGCATACAAAAACCATTGTATTTTAATATACAGTACTTTCAATTAGCAATATGAAAAGGAGATTAAGAAAACAAAAGTATCAGCAGTATCAAAACACTTAGCAATAAACTTCACCAAGAAAGCAAAAGACTTGTATGCTAAAAACTACAAAACATTGCTGAAAGTAATTAAAGAGGCCACACGTACATGGAAAGGCATCCCATGTTCATGGACTGGAAGATGTAATATTGTTAAGATGTCCATATTACCACCAAAATAACCTACATATTCAATGCAAACATTATGCAATCCCACCAATCATTTTTGCAGAAAGAGAAAAATACATCCTAAAATTAATATGAAATCTCGAGGGATCCTGAACAGTCAAAACAATCTTTAAACAGAACAATGTTGGAAGTCTCCTGCTTCCTGATTTCATTTTATTACAAAACATCAGTAATCAAAACAGTGTGGTACTGGCATAAGACAGACCTATAGACCACTGAAATAGAGATCCCCTGAAATAAAATTTTGCATATATGGTCAAATGATTTGTAACAAAGATGCCAACACCATTCAATAGGGAGAGGACAGTCTTCTCTATAAAAGAAGTTGAGAAAATTGGATATTCATGGGCAAAAATATAAGTTGAACCTTTATCCCATATACAAAAACTAACATAAAATGGATCAAAGTCCTAGAAACATAAGTGCTAACACTGTAAAACTCCTAGAAGAAAACATAGGGAGAAATCTCTAAGACGTTAAATTTGACAATGATTTCTTGGATATAACAACAAAAGGAAAGGCAACAAAATTTTTAAAATGCAAATAATTTGGACTACATCAAATTTAAAGCTTGAGGGCATCAAAGAGCACTATCAACAGAATGAAAATGTAACCAACAGAATGGGAGAAAATGTTTGCAAGGCATATATCAGATGAGGGGTTAATATTCAGAATTTATAAAGAACACCTACAACTAAACAACTAAAGCAAGACAACCCAATTAAATTTGGGCAAAAGACTTGACATTTCCCTAAAGAAGATATACATATGACCAATAAGTACATAAAAATACTCAGCATCACTAAAAACCACAATGAGATAACACCTCACATACATTAGAAGAAGAGGAAGATGAAGAAGAGGAAGAGGAAGAAAAGAAAAGAAGAGGAAAGAAGAAGAGGAAGACAAAGTGGAAGAAGAAGAAGATTATTAAAAATCACAAAATAAGTGTTGGTAAAGATGCGAAGAAATTGAAACCCTTGTGCACTGCTGGGGAGAAAGTAAAATTGTGTGGCTGCTATGCAAAGCACTATGGTAGTTCCTTAAAAAATTAAATATGGAATTACCATATTTTCCAGCAAATTTACTTCTGGGTATATACTCAAAGGAATTGAAATCACAGGCACAAACAGACAGGTGTACCCATATGTTCATAGCAACATTATTCACAATAGCTAAAATGTGGAAACAACAAAGACATCTACAATAGACATGAGGCATAGACATTCAATGGAGGAACTTCTGATAGATGAACCTTGAAGACATTAAGTCAAGTAAAATAAACCAGTTGCAAACAAACATATATTATATGATTCTGTCTGTATGATGCACCTGCAGTCATCAAGTTCATCGAAACATAAAGAATGGTGGTTGTCAAGGGCCTAAAGGGAAGGGAGAATGGAGAATTAGTATTTAATGGGTACAAATTTTCAGTTTGGGAAGGTGAAAATGTTCTAGAGATGGATGGTGGTGAAGGCTGCACAAACGTGAACATACTTAATATGACCCAACTGTACACTTAAAAATAAATAAAATGGTAAATTTTATATGTATTTCACCACAACAAAAATGAGTTAAATAATTCTACATTTTGAGATGCTCTTGAAATATTAACCAAGATGCAAAATTATTAAATATAGTATATTTATTTCACATACATCTTGATCAAACGCAGAAATCTACACAGTTTGATAGGGCCAACTATTTGATCGGGGTTTCTTAAACTGGATTTTAGGAAGGCCCTGAAATCCCTCAATTTGATTCACTTTTTTGTGGCACTGGGGATTGAACCCAGGGCCTTCACACTGAGATATATTCCCAACCCTTTACTTTTTGTTTTGAGACAGGATCTCATCAAGCCACTAAGTTGCCCAGGCTGGGGTCAAACTTGTGATCCTCCTGCTTCAGCCTCCTGGAGTGCTGGGATTACAGGCATGCACCACTATGTCTGCTTTGTTACACATCTTAAGTAGTTAGATCTGATTTTTTCACCTGGGGTTCATGGTTTAATTTGGGTTCAAAGGACAAGGGCATAATAGCATTTATGGATGTTGGAGAGCATTGAGACCTTTCACTTTGACTAAAATGTAGTCACCAGGCTGACAACAGTGCTGAGGAATCAGGTGAGGAAGAGAAGATGAAAGCAGAGACAGCATAAAACCAGCAAACACGGAATTTCATGGTTCTCTTACTGATGTTCAGACCTGTTCTCAAAGTTCTACCACATATGGAAATGCAAACACACACCCTTCCTTCATGCTCAACCCATGTGTGTATGATTACGATACACTCACTTGGAAAATACCCCATTGTTTGAGTTTTTATTTCATTTGCCTGATTATAATTAGCATTGGCTTACTATTTAGAGGTTATGGAGTGGATTTTTCACATTGCTGCTGTACAAAAAGAAAGCATCAAACTCTTAATCATGAAAACATTTTGAGAGCTGTTCAGGGGTCTTTAGTTATGATTTTCAAATTATCTTACGATAAGACCACTATACAGCATTTTAAGAGTCCATAAAAAGGAAAGGAAAGGTCAAGCTGGGTCTATAGATTCCTATTCCCACAACAAAGTTTTGCTTCTATCTCTCTTACACACACACACACAGACGAATCACTGGAAAATGTTACAAAAATTTCTGAACCATATAAACTCTTAAGCATCAAGTTTGTAACCATCAGTAAATGTTAGATTATGCTGCAGTAACAAACAGACCCCCACATCTCAGTTCTTCACCTAAAAAAGTCTCGTTGTTACTCATATTACATGTCCAAAATAAGTTTTCAAGGATCTCTTCTCATTGCAGTCACTCAAGAAATCAGGCTGATGGAAAATCCACTTGCACAAGGCCAGCAAAGGTAAATATATTAATTTACATATCGACTCTTAAAGCATGCCCTTACATTTTTTTGGAACCAATGCAAGTCATCTGTCCACACCTACCAACAGAGCAGTCAGGAACAAAATTCCATGTCATGCTAGTAAAGAGAGGAGAATTAGAATATTTGTGATGGTATTAATAACCTTTACCACATTTGTGTTACTTAAGCTACAATCATGTGAGAAATGTTATACAAATAGACAAATAGGATATTTAAAGTTCTACTTGGTATTATCTAGTCTCAAAAGATGAGGCAAGTCTGTACAGGAAGTTTATTATGAGATAGAATTTTGATTCTCTTTTTTGGAAGAGAAGTTAAGCCAAAGTACTCATATTTAAGATTCAGGCACTTTGTTTTGGCATAAAAGATAGCCCACATTAATTATGACTTTGTATTAGTCAGTACAACCTGATCAGAAGACTATTATGTATTAAGAACTTGTATCCCTGAGTTAGACAAGGCAGTTGAGCCATAGTAAATAGACCCATCCTTCCATCTCTCACTCCTCTGACTGGCCTAAGGGGAAAGTAAGCTGATGAGAGGACAGAATCTGGAGCTGTGAAAGGGAGGGGCCAGGAAGAGTCATCACCCTTATAATAGACAGGAGGTGGGGGCTGTGGCGTGAAGAGCAGAAATGGTCTGAAACCATAGCCAGTGGAATTGACTTTGTACAACAATTATAATCATATTTTTCTCTGAGACTCAATTCTTGAGTCTCAGTTCTTGGTATCTCCTGGTACCAAAGGACAAAGCAACTCATCCACACCAGAATCCTATGATGGGGCCAAAGTAAGATCCAAATAACAGGCTTGTTTGTCCCTCACTCCTTTAAGTTCTTTGTGCACCGACAGCATAGTTTGGTTGATACATGGCATGCTGAGTAGTCGTGGAAGCACTTAAGTAGGCTCACTTGAAATTATTCAAGCTAGCTCAAAAATATAAAAACTAACCAACATCCACTGAATAAGCACTAGCACTTAAACTTGGAGGACAGACTGAATAAACTACCCATTGCTCCTCCCAACAATCTTAAGCAGACAGCTTGCTTTCCCTGTCCTTTTCCTCTTAAAAATATATTATACACTACATTTCTACAACTTGAAAATAACTGATTTGGTTTCCCACTAAAGATACTGAATTAGCATACACATGTATATTCTTTCCCTTCCTGAAATTTCTTCCTTAATTCTCACAACTGTAAAGACATTTGCAAAACAAAAGGCAGAAACCCAAGACAAAGAAAAAGAAAGGAGATAATAGAGACAGAATTTCAGCAGCTGGTGAGCAGATGGATATGCTAATTGATTTAGCAGGCCCCAAAAAGTGGGATCCTGAATCAGCAATGGAAAAAGCTGGGGGAAAACCCAGTATTATGGAACCCCCAAAGGCTCAGGAATTGATTGGCTGAGGTACCACAGCAAAAAGTACAAATGTGGAGCTAATGATAGAAGGATTACTGGAATGTTTACTTAAGAAACAGTTAAAACCCCAGATCCTCCAAGCAACTAAGGATCTAATGTTCACCACAGCCAGAACATAAGTGGATGTTTAGTCTTAGGAAAGAGACAGAGAGCTTCTACTTGGTAGATTTAGCATAGTGCTCCTCAGTCCAGGTTGACTTGAGTCTACAGGGGACATTTAGTAATGTCTGTACCAGACACAGATAAAGGAATGGATGCTGCTGGCATCTGGTGGGTAGAAGCTAAGGTTGCTAAGCACCCAAGAATGCACAGCATAACCATCTGCAAGAAAAACAATCATTCTATCCCAAAAGTCATTAGTGCTACAGTAGAGAAATTCTGCATTAGGGCAAGGATTCCTCATTGAAAAGAATGAACGTACCTCTTCTAAATACTGAGATGCCAAACTGCAACTCAGAACAGCTTCCCACACTCAACTCCCACAGTGCCGATATCTCAGCTTGCTCGTGCCAGATAGGAGTACAGGAGTCCTCAAAGAGAAGTCTTACCAGCTCTACAGAAAGATATCTAAAGAGACCCACATCAGGAAGTTCCCAATTATCTGTGCTAGGGTCTCATTCTCACACACAAGTAGCCAAGGATTGCCAAGCATTTGGGGAAAATGGAGTGAAACGTAAGAGATAGAAGTAGTTATTATTAGTATAGTTTCCAATACATAATGAACATATTCATCATGGGGAGTCAATACATGTACATATCACATCTTAGTCCTTATTATTTCCACTTCCTCTTCCCTTTCTTCCCCTCCCTCCATCTTTTATATCCCCTTCCCATTTGCAAAAGGTCCATCTCTCTGTTTCTAATTATCTGTCTTTTATTTTGCTCTTTATATTATTTATATGTTGTGTTTCTCATATGAGAAACACTAAAGTAAAATGGATCAAATATCTAGATATTAAAACAGAAACAATCTACTGGAAGATAAAAGAGGCAAATTTCTTGAAGATATAGGCATAAGCAAGAAATTTCTGAACAAAACCCCAATTGCACAAGAAACAACACCAAGAGTCAGCACAAGGGATTGTATCAAATTAAAACCTTCTTCATGGCAAAGGAAACACCCAACAGAGTAAGGAGACAACTTACAGAGTGGGAAAAAAACTTGCCAGCTACCCCTCAGACAGAGAATTAATATCCACAATATGTATGGAGCTCAAAAACATTAGGACACCCCCTCAAATAAAAGACCCAGCCGAAAATGGGCAACTGAAATGAGTAAGTTCTCAGAAGAAGAAATACAAAATGGTCAATACGCATGTGAAAAAATGTTCAACATCTCTGGTTATTAGAGAAATGCAAATTAAAACAACACTGAGATTCCATCTTACTGCACGAAGAACAGCCATCAAGAAGAACTCAAAAAACAACAAATGCTGGAGAAGCTGTGGGGAAAAACACCTTCCACGCTGTTGCTGGGGGTGTAAACTAGCATAACCACTATGGAAATTAGTATGGAGATTTCTCAAAAAGCTAAAATTAGAAATTCCATTTGACCTCGCTATTCCCCTTCCAGGTAACTTCCTGAAAGAGTTAAAGACATCATGAACTGGTGGTATGTGCACACCCATGTTTACAGCAGCATAATTCTTAATAGCTAAATCTTGGAAGTAGCCTGTATGTCCATCAACAGATGAATGGATAAAGAACATGTGGTACATATCCCCTGTGGAGTATTACTCAGTCATAAAGAAAGATAAATTGAGTCATTTGTAGGAAAATTGGTAAATCCTGAGACCGTAATGCTTAGTGAAATAAGAGAGACACAAAAGACAGAGTTTTTAAAAAAGGAATTTGGAGCAAAAGGAGACTATCTGAGGAGAAGAAAAGTTCAATGATATTGACATCTTTGGAGAAATAAATGTTATCACACACAGAAAATAAGGATAGATGTTATGAGAAAGGAACACTTTGAGAATGAAATAACAGTGATTAAAAATTGAAAATAGCTGAGTTCGATCCCTGGCACCACAAAAAAAAAAATTTAAAAAAAAAAAAAAAATTGAAAATAGAAGAGCAGAAATGAAAGACTTGAAGTTTTAGAAGGACACTTGAGAAAATATGCCATAAAAAGCCTTAAAAAATAAAACTTCCCCTGAAAAGTGAGCTCGTTGGCAACCCACGCAGGTCCCCTCCTGTCTCTCAGGAGCTCTCTCTCTCTCAATAAATTCCCTACTCTTAAAAAAAAAAAGCCTTAAAAAACAAAATTAGGGTAAATATGGAAAAAATTGAAATCAGTGAAGCAAGAATCACAATTCAAAACACAGTGTTTGCCTAGGAGGGGAAAAAAAATGGAGAGTTGGAAGTTATCAAATGAATACTCTAAGAAATTTCCCCAGAAATGAGAGACACGACTTTTCCAGTTTGAAATGCTTTCTCACAGTTCATCAGATAGAATACTTGACAACAGGCACACCAAGATGTCTCATTATGAAATAGGAGACCACTAAGCAGCAAGAGAAGATCAACAAAGTACTATTCAGACAGGGCAGAAAGAACAATTCCACTCTAAGATGAAAGACCCGATTGGCATTGGACCTTTGAGCAGCACCACCAGAACTAAAAGAAACTAAAGCAATACCTTCAAAATTCTGAGGGAAATAACATCCAGTGTGGAATTCCACAGAATGACAACGCTATCAATGAAGAGCAAACACAGCCATGCAATGTCTGGGAATATCTTCATCCTATGCACCCATTTTCAGGAATCACTCTGGGGATATACCCCACCCAACAAGGAATAAATTAGAAAAGAGAACGTGGAGGGAACAGGAGAACTGAGGCGAGGGCTGCAGGGAATTCTACCAATCCTGAGGAAGGGAGGCATCAGAGTGGCTGAGAGACATAAACAGGCGGAAACTCTAGAAAGATTTTCAGGAGAATAAAATGGACAGAATTCCTGGACAGTGTTTGAATACACTGAGAAGGGAGATATACCACCGGAGTAGTGTTTGAGACCACATCAGGCGTGTGCATGGTAAAGTAAGTTACCCAGAAAAGCAAAATGACCATTTCTATCGCCGGAGAAAATCATCAGTGGAGCGGGCCTAGCAGTCAGCAGCATCGCCATCTCTGATGCATGCCAAGTCTGACCCTAAGCACAGCATCAGACGCTGCCAGCATGGAGGATGGGGCATGTCCCTGCAGATAAGGGGACAGAGAGGCAGTTACATGAAGAAAACTCAGTGCTCAATTTCCGAAACAGAAGGGAATGGATAACGCACAAATTAGAAAAACAAGAAGTAGTGCCATAAACATGCTACTTTTCAAAGCAAGCCGGTGGAACTATGTAACTTTTTAAACTGTGTGCCTGCAAAGCTAGCAGAAAAATACAAGAAGTAGTCAAACATACAATGAGCATTTAAATTTTAAAATTATTACAGTAAAAGCTGCATTGTTATTAATCCCTCTCAAAACATTCCCCCTCACTTTGAACACCCTTATCCCATCGTTCTTGCCACTTTCTGAGGCAGTTCGGGGAAGACCTCTTTCATGAGTCTTTACTGAGTGTGATCAGAAAACACTGTGAATGCTGCCGCCAAGTGTGTCCTCATCCACCTTATTTCCTGGAGCTGGCACTGTGCGACGTTTGGTTCTTCCCCAAAATCAAAATGACCATTGAAAGGTAAACATTTTGAACCAATCAGGACATCAAGGTAGCTGTGACGGCACAACTAAAGACACTCACAAGAAAGGACTTCTAGAGCTGCTTCCGAAAGTGGCAAGAATGGTGAGATATATGTATTCAAAGTGATGGGGAATATTTTGAGGAGGATTAATGACAATGTGTCTTATTACAATAAAATTTTTAAATTTAATAATCACCATAGTTTTTGATCTCACCGCTCCATTCCAAAAGAAATGTGGCTAGGTGCATATTTTGAGCCAGAGCCTGTCCGAAGCTATTTAGACAACCCAATAATTACTAATGCATGGTCACTAAACTTGAGAAGTGAGTGTATGTGCCAGGGAAAGTAAGACATGCAAATAAATAGTATGAAGAACCAGAAAGGAAAGAGGAACTACTTCCTAATTGGCTGGGAGAGAAAGAGCAGAGCTATCACATCAGCCGTGGGCGAGAGGCAAGAGTGGGAAGGATGCGTGGGATTTTCTCAAGCTGGGAAGAAGACTGAGCGAAGGGGGAGGATGACATACTTGGTGGCAAGGCAAATAACCTTTCCTGTCGACACTGCAGATACTCACTCATCTCAAGTTGTGATGATCAACCTGGACTGTCACCTAAAAGCACTCAGTAAGAAAATCCGAACTGAATGTGTAAACTTGGAGCTGAATTGGTGATTTTCAAATTGGTCACCAGGAAACCAAGAAATAAATGGCTGAGAGTATAGCTCAGGGCTGGAGCACATGCTTAGCATGTACAAGACCCAGCACAAAAAAGCAAAGAAAAAAAGCAATAAATAACAGGTTCGGGACAATCAACAAACTTCCCAGTCTCAACGTTGAACGTTGGCCTCTGCAGATCAAAGGTGAAGGCAGGTCACGGTCTTGACTGCTGCGTTTTATACTTAGAAGATTTCAGTCTTCAAGCCAACACAAATGCTGAACTCACCTAACCTACTCAGCGCTGCTTCTCCCTGACATGTTGGGTGTTTTTGTTTGTGTGGGTTTTGGTTTTGGTTTTTTTTTTTTTTTTGGTAAATCATTTTTCCTGAATTATGTATTTCCTTGAAAATTGTATTTCATCAAATTAGCAGCTTTTCTTTTTTTCACATGACAGAGATTACAGATTCCACATAAGATAAACTGCCAAAATGTTAAAGGCTGGTTATTGCTCTCCTTCTCTCGGTTGACACTGAAATTGCAGCTAGTGGAAAACTGGCACTAAAAGCAGGTAAACACAAACAAAGAAACAACCCTCCTTTCTATAGTTTGTCAAAATACTCATGTGCTTCACTTTGTAGTCAAAGTAACATGAACAATGGAATAATATTCCAACGCTACAGAAGAGTGTGAAATAGGTAGAAATAGAGCTTGTAAACTACCTCAGAAAGACCAACAAGAACTGGAAAACCTTGACATGCTATTCAAGGCATGTCTATATGCATGTGGGTATATTAAAAAATTGGAATAATTTAATGGGTTCTGTTCAGAGATCTGTTTTATTCGCAGACTAATCGTTTTTCCCCATCAATTCATTCCTGGTTTTTCAAAACAGAATATATGTAACAGGCAGAATTTTCTTAAGTGATTGAACTGCTTAGTTTCATTTTCCTTTATTTATTTGATTGTTGTAACATTGTTGGATATTCTGCCCCACAAAAAGTGGAAAGATGGCATGATGGCAACGTTTCTTAATTGGAAATCAAGCAACTTCAATTTTACCTCTAGTTTAAGCAATTGGAAGGATTGGAAGATATGATCTGTAAATTGAGATTTGGGAGGGGAGGAGCCCAGCCTTGGAGTCAGGGGTTTCTGTCTTTGGCTTTCCCATGTGAGTCCCTTGTGCCAGTCACATGGCTTGATTATGTACCAATGTTCTCCTATGTATGAAAGGACTTGAATTAATTTGTTCTAAATGGCTATTGTGTGGAAATTTCCCTCTCAGGAACTCTGGCCTGGCCCAGAAGCTGAAGACAATAGATAATCCTAAACTCTCCATGAAGGATTTATTAAGTGGCTTCAAACTGACCCTATAACCCTTATTCATTGCCTCCCATCTATCTGTGCACAAAGGGAGCTTAGGAGCAAAACTGGATAATTTCCTTATAAAACCACAGTAGGCCGTTCAGCTCACTGCTATTCAAACTTTAATGTGTCCATGCATCACATGGGTTTTGTTAAATACGGATTCAGAAGTTTTAGGCTGGGATTCTGCATTTCTATGAAACTCTCAAGTTTGGTACAACTGGTCCATGGAACACACACTGAATAGCAAGAAGATAGACCAAAGTGGGCAAACTGCCACCCACAGGGCAAATCTGGCCCACTGCCTGTTTTTATAAATAAAGTTTTGTTGGAACTCAGCCTCATTCATTCTTTTATATATTGTCAGTAGCTGCTTGCATACTAAAACTCAAAGTTGAGTGGTCACAACTGAGAATGTACAACCTACGAAGCTGAAAATACTTCTAATCAGACTCTTTACAGACTATTAACTCAGTTATATGATCATAAAATCTGTGGCGCTTCTGATATGGTGATGATATGAAAATGTTTTGAAATCTACAAAGACTCTTACACTTATTGCATATACGTTTCTGCAATCCCAAATATTATATTTTTAAAGGAATTGACAAAAAGAAGGAAAACAAACCCTGAAAATCTAGGGAAAAAAAGATGACCAAATGTGGAGTCCATCATCAGCTAGATGAATCCCCTCAGCTCCACAAGACAGTAAGATTACTATTATTATTATTGCCATAGATAAATAATGTATTTCTTCCTTAAGAACTACAGGTGGCCCAACCAAGATGTTGACCCAACCAAGATGACGTTCCAACCAAAATGACAGCTCTGCCTGTTTTCTCTTCTTAGTACCTTCTCTCCTTAACTTCCAGTCTAAGTTAGCCACTTTGGAAACAAAGGCTACTTTAGTGCTATGGAGATATGGATGAACCTTGTTTTTTCCACTGGGCCCAATGAAACATACGTTAAGCCTGAGCAGGCACAGGCTCCCACACCCAAGGTCACCCTAGAAGCCGCTCATACTCCAGAAGCAGTAATATCCCTTATTTCCTGGGTTGCAAAATGAAACTCTCTCCTCAAAACGCCAGAACTCGAATCTGGCCGTTCCATAGGAGTCTGCCCACATGATTTCTCTCCCTTTAAATCTCCTCCTTTCCCCAACCCAAGTACCAAGAGACCCTATGGAGGCTCCTGTCTTTTTAAAAGTTATTTGTTGTTTCTGAAGCATCTCTAAAAGTCACACATTTTTAACATCTCCAGCTGAAACAGAAGCATTTATGAAACATCTATATGCTGGGCACTATCCTAGGTGCTAGAGTTCCTGCTATGAGCAGGCCAAAGCACCTGGATCTGCCTTCGGTAACCTTCTAGTTTCTGGATTTATTTAATAGTGTTATGGGCCATTCAGGATTCCAATGACCTTCACTACAAAGCATTTAAATGAAAGTGACTTACTCCAGCTCCACATAAGCTGATCTGGGTTCCTCTAAACTCACATATGATTTTGGAAGAGGGATGCTTTTTAAAACTATACAAAGGAATGTGACAAAATGGGAATGAATTGCTATGCTAACAAAGGTACTTAAGCAACAAGCCAACGGATATGCGATGGGGACCAAAATACACATAGAGAAAGGCCAACTATCTATCAACAATTGCTTCAGAATGGCAGCTCTTCCAAAGTAGAAGGGATACTTCCCAGTGACAGATGACTGGTCCTTCCTTTAGTTGACACCATTTCATTATTATCTCCAACAGACACACATTTGGCAGCCAATGGAACATTCTCCAGTCTCAACTTTTTACAGGGTGAACTTTCAAAGGCCTATAGAAGGTGTCAACCACAGGCTCCACTGCTTTTAAAGGTTTGGAGTTCATCAAAGCCAGGTGGGTATGATATCAATTGGAATTTTCTAAGTGATACTTCAGTGTTCATATACCCGGATGTGATATATGGGCCATATGGCATACACCATATATGTGGTATATACTACTTCATTCCACAGGTAAGAAGGTGGTCCTTCCTAGTCTCTAAACATTCTGGTGTCAGTAAATGACAGGCTGGAAAGTTGTCCATATCTCCAGGACATCATCATACTCCTTTTTCCAGTGTGCCCTGTCGAAATGCATGCGAGCTCAACTATCTTGTCTTTGACAGTATTATCGCGCATACTTTCTGGTCATTCTCTTTTATGCATCCATATTTTCAAATGCTCCACCCCTTCCCTTTATTTTTTAGTATCTGGAGGTGCTACAAATGTGCTTGTAATCCTCTTTTATAGTAGTTGGAAATAAGAGACAGAGCTCCAGCGACTTGCCCTAAGTCAGACATCAAAGCAAATACTCAATTAGAACGCAGGTCTCCAGGGTGCTTTGTTAAACTCTTCCCTTTATTAAATGTTACACATAATAAATTTCCAAGGCAGTGCCATTCCCGGAATGTACAGTATACATTACCCAGCACCCAGTGGAGTTAACTTTGCCACAGATGCCTAAAGACTCATTTCTCTATTTGCTTTTCTGTTGGTCAGTTTTTAGAAAAAACATTAAGCTTTTCACTTTCATAAGACAGAGCACCTCATTTCCCAAAAATCATCTTAGAGTGTGCCTGCTTCTTTCCCATGTTTTGTTTCTTAGAGGTGATTCTTTTCCTCAGAGTCCATCAGCCCACAAGGAACAGCAGAAACAGTCCAAAAAGAGAAACCACTTATCTAAGTAAGTAAACAAGTGATTCCCACCCCTTGCCTTTGAACTTCTATAAGTCAGTTTAGTTAATAAGAAAAAACACATGAAATTTATCTAGTTTTTACCTTTTGACAAGCAGTGTGTTAGTCACTTGGTGTGAATTTATTTGCACCACACAATCACTGCTCAAAGAGACTATCACCATACACATTTTACAAACAAGAAGCTGAGGTTTTGAAAGGGCAAGTAATTACTCAAGGCGGCGGAGTCAGGATTTGAGCACAGAGTCAATCTAAAGCAACCTGGTGGCAACAAAGCTGTGGGTTGCAGTCACCTCTGTATCACCTTTTTCTGGTGACCAACAAAGCCGTATGCTGAAGTCACCTGCAGGGACTGCTCCAGTTATCTATTGCTACATAGCGAATCGCCCCAATGCTTAGTGGCTTAGAATGCGTGCATCATTGTCTCTATGGTCCTGCGAAGAGACTAGACTCAGCTGATCGGTGTTGCTGTCTCAGGTGGTCGCTGTCAGGTGACGGTCGGGGCTGGGGACATCTGAAGCTTTGCACTAACAAGTACGGTTCCTGGGATGGCTGGGATTGCTGGGGTTGGTCAGGTATCTCTCTTCAGGTAGCTTCTCCACGTGGCTAGCTTGAGCTTCCACATGACACAGTGGTACCCTTCCCCCAGAGTAAGAGTTCCCAGAAAATCTGTCAAGGCCTCTTAGCCCTAGCCTCAAAAATTGCCGAATATCAATCTCACCATTTTAAGTAGAAATGCTCTTTTAAGTGTTGCTTTCTTCCATTTGGAAACTAATTTTTCTCAGGAATTTGGGCTTTTTCCTTTCTAATGTAGTGATATAGGAAAAACCAGTGTTTTTCCTGCTCTCTGCTCTCTTACAGTCTTCAACACTTCTGATACTACATGTGAGAGGTTCTTTTCCCCACATACCAAGCAATTCTCCAGCAGGATCTGAGAGAGAATGACCCTTTGCATGTGAACATTTCAAAGAAAAATGGAAATAAAAGAACTAGGGGACTTTTGTTTCCTCAGCTTTGCCCGAAAAGGTAGATGTGGAACTCCCAGCCACTGCTCAAACCCTTTGGTGCCAATCCGAATCACATGTCCAGCTTGTCCTGCTGCAGTGGCTTGGCACTGCTGGAAATGGTATCAGTCTCGTTAGCTGCCTCTGCCGTGGTTCTTCCCTTTGTTCCATCAAGCTCCTTTTCTATAAAGGAATCCAGAAGGTAAATCTCAGAACAAAGATGCTTTTAGACCAAAACCTTGTCTCTGGAAAACACCAGTGTCTGCAAAACACAGGCTTCAGGCCACCACTTCGCTGTGGATCACTGTGTTGGCAGCACTCTTTTGTCCCTAGCAGACAATGGAAGGGAGTGGATTCATCTAGTCTGGAAAAAGCATCTATTGAATAAAACGCATCTGTATGACCAAATAGACTTTTTATGAGACAAAACTTTCAGAAAGGTGAAACTGACAGAATGAAGGAGTGTGTGTGTGTGTGTGTGTGTGTGTGTTTCAATGAGATTTTGAAAGGGCTGTTGACTTATTTGAGAAATAAGACTTAGCAAGACAAAAAAGATTACTAACATCACTGGATGTGTCAGTTATGCCCACCTCCTTCCTATCGCTTGGGGTTAAGTCAGTAGTTATTTGATTATTTTATCAAGACTGCAAGAGCGGACATTCTCCTTCTGGTTTGTTGTCCTGATATGGACTAAACGAGAGTGGCAGTGTCTTATACCCAAACCAATCTCTGCAAGTTCACCGGAGGAGCGGAAGCTACTAAGAAGCTGGAATGTAAGAGCTGATTTTGTTAAACTAAATTGAGTCATTGTGCTGAACCTAATTGTTGAAACAGCTGCCAATAACCAGGCAATTCTGCTTCATATAGGCTTTCCTAAAGCCCATATCATCTTCTCTCCCATCTTATCTAGGACTAATTTGAGAAAGTCATTTATTTGTAAGAAGTTGTTTTTTCACTGAATGTCAAACATTCCAATCTGGCCATCTAACTCTGTGTTTAAATAATAGGATCATAACGATGCCCTTAAAATAGACAACACTCTAGGCTATGGCCCTACATCTTAGGATTGGACTTCAGTCCATTCACAGTCAGCCTCTTATCTACCTTTGAATTTCACTCAATCGTTCTCTTGCCTAGACCTTCTGTGACACTTTACCTGGTCTAACTACTTAGCACAACTCTATCTTTGCACCTCTGCATGTGTGAGGCGCCCATTCAAAATGCCTTCCTTCTACTATTCATTTCTTATGCCTATCAGAACATGCACCTACACGCTGCCATATCACTGGTATCATATCTACTACTGTTCATTTATAAGAATATTATTTTAAGATATCATTATTCCTCTGGATTCCCATTCCCCTCCCCCTTTGCCCTCTTCTTGTTCCCTTGAAGCCTTTGTCAATTAGCTTAGATCTAACCCTTTGCCTTTTTGTATCCATTGTTTACCCTTTTCTTTTGTTTGTATTTTACCTCACTAAATGAGGGATACCATATGGTATTCCAGCTTGCAAACTGACAAAGGGTTCAAGGGAACAAGAAGAGGGCAAAGGGGGAGGGGAATAAGAATCTAGAGGAATAATGATATCTTAAAAATAAGAACCTAATAACCCAAACTTAAATCAGTGACACGTACACTGGGTACTATAGTAACTTTATGTAGTTGTGACTTACTGCTTCATTTATGTGGTTGTTTACATTGTTCACTATCATAAGCAAAAGGCACAATGTATTGTGGTCTGTAAGCTTGTGTAATGGCCTGTAAGTTTGTGTAATTTTTCATAAATTTTAATAAAAATCTAAAAAATAAATAAATGAAACATTTGAAGAAAAAACATTATTATCTGATTAGAGGGGTCACACGTATCTTATAATTTATCTTCTTCACTTGTGTTTTCTGTTTTTTTAATGTTTAAAAGCTACTTGAGGATGGTGGGGACTAGGTCTTTAATTCAGTTTAGTGAACATCTATTGAATGCAAGATCTATTTCTGTAACTCTTTTGAAAGAAAATCATTGCAGATTCCTTTAAATTCATTTTAGACTTCTTACAAATAATCCCTTTCAAGTATCAAGCTTTCTTTGAGGCATTTACTTCTCAAGCCTTCTTTACTGCTGAAAAAATTTTTTACTTGTCCCAGATTTCTTTCCCCCATATTTTCTTCCATATTTATGTCCCCCACATCCTTTGAGTCCATAGTTTTGAAAATTTATATAATTCAATTAGTAGATTAAATCATATGTTGAATGTCCAAGGGAAGCTCGCTATATGGAATTGTACAAAGAATTCATTTTCTTATTCATATTTGTTGTAAAGCAGAACTTTAAAAAGTGGGTTTGATTAAAATAGTAACATATTTGCATTCCACTTCAATTCGTTTCGTTTTCCTAATGTAGGGCTTTTTAGAATGACTTCTCTGATGTTTACTCCACAACTACACCTCACATTTACCCATTTTTGGTGGGAAGGGGATCTGAAAAATGTGTCAGTTACCCAGAAGAGTGGTCTAGAGGCATGTAAGGAAAGAGTGTACACCCAGTTTAGGAAGGAGGGTTAGGAAATTCCAAGGAAAAGCAGAGAAAATTGGGAAGAAGCCAGCACGGAAAGAAGAAAGTCATACCTGATGTTTCCTTGAATGTACAAGAAAATAGTTGCCAGATATAGCCAGGAAATAATTTTTTGAAACATCAAAATTTGACAGCAACCAAAACAGGATCTCTCGGTAAATTTGAATTTCAAATAGCAAATCTTTTAGCATAAGTATATCTAAAGTATGAGCTTGCTTGTATCTTACAATTGCAATGAACATACACTAAAAACTATTCATTGTTTATCCGAAATTCAAATATAACTGGCAATCTTGATTTTCATCCGATAGCCCTAACTAAAAAGCTACTCAATTAAAAAGTAAAGAAATGCTTTGTTCTCCTCTGTGCATGTTTGTGATGGGTTTTCTACCTAGAAATGGGTCTCGTCAGGTCCGTTATCCTAGATATTGTGGGCTAAGTGGAACTCACACGTGGTCCTACCTTTGCTCCGGGCTAAAGTGCCTGTTGAATAAAGAATCTGCAAACACCATAGAAAGAAAAGATGGTTTATCTCCCCAGAGGGAATGCTTTTGTTAGTGGCATCGTTTACAAGGTAGCTCTTCACAGCCCCCAAAATGGGTCTCCGCTAGGGGCGGGAAGGAGGGTGAGGAACCCTGACTCCCACCCAGGTGGGAGGAGCTGGAATAGACAGAGGGGTCGGGTGGTACTACAGAGCCCAGTGAAAGCAACTGGCCACCCGTAGGAGACGCTTGGGGAAGAATGGTCACCCAAAACACACACGTTATGACAGATTTTTCTCAGCCTCAGTACTGTTGATATTTTGGACCAGAAAATGTTTTATTGCGGGGCTGCCACTGCATTAGATAATGTGTAGCAGCATTTCTGGCCTGTACCCACTAGATGCCAGTAGCACCCCTCCCACCAGGTGTGACAACCCAAAATGTCTGCAGACCTTGCCTACTGTCCTTGGTAGGCAACATCACTTCCTCTTCAGAATCCCCATCCTGAAGAGAGAGAAGCCAAGGAACTGAGCACACGAGCAGAATGGAAAAACCTGGGACACCAAGGGGCAGGCAAGGGGCCACAGCAAGGGGAGCAAAGCCTCATCATCTCAGCAAAATCCCCCTACTAGGTTGTATGCTCGAAGAGCCTGCCCTGAAAGGCAGGGACCTGCTTTTTTATCTTCATTCATTTTCCCCTAGTACCTAGTAGGCTGGCTGGACAAAGATAACTGTTACACTTGTTGAACGAATGATTACGTAAGCACAGTCGTCGCACTGTATGAACTTGCCTTTATGTATACTCCCTGCAAAGTGAACGACGGCAAAGCCTTCCATGCAGCGATGTTGAAGGACTCATGACTATCTCCACACAACCCCACTCTATCCCCAACGTATGTATGATACATTCTTTTCAGGGAGGGAGTGTCTTTCTGCTCTGTGCTGGGCACTGCAGGAGGCACTAGAATCCAAAGCTACTGTCTGTAAGACAGAAGAACGACTCTTAGGATTGAACAAATCGGGTCCCCTCCCAGTGCACCGAGGTGTTTTAGAAACCCATAGGAATGCAGGCTCCAGAAAGGAGATGACAATGAGGTGAATATTGTAGTCACAGACGAGATGACAGCTGGTGCAAGCAAATTGCTGTAGCAGCCTTCAAACTTAGCGACTTAACAAAGTAGAGGTGTCTGCACTGAGCCAGAGTCAAAGGTAGATGTCTCCACCACACAGGTCTCCTTGCCAGACCCCTTTCAAGCAGGTTATTTGTACTTTGTGATTTCATGAACATCCACAGCCCGAGAACCCTCGAGAGCCTTGAACTGTGTACCTGAATCCTCTTGAACTGGGCCAGCACATAAAGGAAATGTGTAGACAAAAGATCCTTCAAGATGTTCAAGAGGTTAGGCTTATGAAAGGTTGAACTGCACCGTGGCCCCGGATCTGTCACGCAGATATCAACCCATGGCCTACCCCTTGCGAGGGTCTCCCTATGGGCTCAAGGAAGAGATGGAAACAGTTTAGTAAACCTTGTACTGATGCCCCCATAATCCTGTCTGGGGAGTAAGCCAGGCAGGAAGTAAGCAGCAAGGCCCGATAAAATGATAATGAGAGGAAACCAAGAGGAAAGTTAAAAATAAGACACAAACTTAGAGAGATGGAGAGCTCTGATGGAAAGTGGCAAGGCACCAGGTTTCCTACAACCTCAGAGGGAAAGTAACTTCTAAAAATAAAGGTGAGGGGGCAAGTATGTCAGAGAGAAGTAGAACCTACGCTATTTTTCAGGAAGAGAAATGGAGAAGGCTACTCTCATCCCAACTGCCTTTTAGAACCCAGTTACGCAGATCTTTATGAAGTCTTCCTAAGATTCTGTGAGCTCAGCACCGATTTAGACAAATCTGAGACTTTCTGTTTCTGACTTTCTCCTTTCTGCAAGTTATAACAACAAGAAGCTTTGAAAGTGGCTTATAAATATACAGGAATGTGGTCCTTCTGGAAAAGCCACAGGGAAGGGGCTGAATGTGCCTAATTTTTATGCAAATTTTAACCACATAATGGGCAACTCAAGAAATAATGATGTGACTGCTGGGCCCCATCCCTTGAACTGCAAAAGCTTTTGATTCGCTAGGAACAGTGGTGGTTATTGCCCCTTGAAGCCTCGCTGCTCTGTCAACGGTGTAGGTTTTGCATTTAGATCAGCTTCGGTGGAAACTGAAGACATAAGACCTAAATATGGATGGACTTAGTGATGTTTGTTAGAAACATGCAATTTAAAAATCAACATATAATGAGAGGAATTGTTAGTCACACTGAATTCTAAAAGTACCATTATGCTAAGAATATGTTTCTGAAACACGAAAAAAGTTGACCTTTGAATGCCAGATTTACATGTTTTCTTTTGCTATTGTGCCCTTTTCATGACATCAAAGAGAGAAATGCATATGAAAATACAGAGTTCTCCTCTTCCCTGGATAGTTCTATGAAAAATGAAAGACACTGTGAGACAGTAAGATGAATGCTATAATATAGTATGCAAGGCTGGAATGGCAGCGAGCAGAGTGTTCATTTATTTCCCTCCTTTTATTTTCCTACCATTTTCCTCCTTTTTCTTACAGGGGCACTAATTTATACTGTTTATTCTTCTCTGTGTACACTTCCATGTATATTGTGGGTTTGCATCTGCTCTAATTATGCTCCTACTTTTCAATATTTAAATAATGCCCCTTTGTTTTCTCCCAGTACTATCCAAAACTAAGAATTTATTTGCATCATTATAACGTATTCCTCAAGTTTATTACCATCTTCAATCCTCTGCAAATGGCTTATAGATCTTCTCCTACTATAACTTCCATTTAAAATTTAAATTCTCGAGAGAATCACATGCATATTCCAAAACACTCCTAATTCATAATTTTATGTTACCTCAAAGGAAACTCATGTAGTATTTTAAGAGCAGAACAGAGACTCATGGATACAAATATCCTTGGGAGTCTTGGGCTCCATCTGAGTTTGTCCCTATTCCCCAATCTGCTTCATTCCTACAACTGAGACTAACTGGAAATTGCAAGTAGAAAAGCACTCCTGGGCCTATCACCCTAACAATTAGTCAGTCCCACTTGATTCTAAAGTAGCGATGTTTGTTTCTTCAAGTGAATGTGATCTAAGAGAAAAATCCTTTTTAATGTTACATTTATTACCACTGTACTGCTCTCCTTACAAATAGAAATGGTCATTAAAATGTAGAAGACATTCATCAGATTATTTAGTTCTCAGGGAAAAAAAGTAAGCATCTCATAGCTGGTGGAAATTAACGACTTGATTCCATACCAGGAAACACGTCAGTTCCTCTCTATAATTCGTCTAAAACATCATAACTAGTCAAAATGGATTTACACTCCAGAAGGTCGCACGTCTTTCCCTAGGAAACCGCTGCCGCTCGGCCACATTTTGCTGCATGACTTCACAGACAGTCACACATTGCACAGCACATTCTGCCTTCCCTTTCACGACTTGGGAACTGAAAGGCATGAGCGGCAATGGGAGATGCCTTCTTTAGTCATTCAAAGCAGGGACAGTTGAATTTGGTTTCATTTAGAGTTAATTGCACATTTTGAGTGATTCGGTTTTGGCAAAATCCAAAGCATATTTTGCAAATCGCTTTTCCCATTAAATGCTAAACCCCTTTATTTTTAAAAGGAAATGTAATCCATATGTTTGGAATTTGTTTACACTAAAATTATAAAATATATATGTTTTATTCATGTCCCAGAAGCTTTCTGCACCATTTTGCAAACCTCTTTAGAAAATTAAGAAGCCATGTATTGCCAAAAACTAATGAGAGCAAATCCATAAATGTTAGAAATATTGATTTTGTGATTCCTTATGGTCTGACCACAGAAAGATATATCTTTCTTTTCAGTCATCTCTTGTGGAGAAAATGCCACCTTTTCTTTGCTCAAACCTGTACTAAACAGACCTTTTAGGAGGCAAAGTTCTGGTTGTGTAGCAAGGTATTACTTTGTCTACACTTATCAAGCTACTTGACCAAATTAACTTTTGAATACGGTTTAATTAAGTAAATAAACAGAGAAGCAAACAAACCAGAAATTGAGAACTTATGAATTGCTCATTTATTAAAATTACATCCAACACTGTCAAGGTTAATCTCGGGTTCATTTAGCATGAGGAAGTTTCATACAGTCAGAAATCTCCCACCTAATAATAAGGCCAAGAGGAGGTAAGAGACCCCAGATATTCCTTTATAATTGAGGCCGAATATGAAGGTGAACTTATCTTTGCCTAGTATCATGGAATTGTCACTGGCTTAGAACAAGGACAGTCCAACTTTTTCTGACAAGGACCAGATAGTAAGTAAATAGTTTAGGTTTTGCAAGTCCTGTGGTGTCTATCACGACTATTCAATTCTCCCACTGTAGCGCCAAAGCTGACATAGACAATACATAAATGAAGGGTGCGGTTGTGTACCAATAAAAATTTATTAATGCTATAAAGACAGATGGCAGACAATTTGGCTAACTCTAGTGTGAAAATACTTAAGAGAAGACACAGTTCTACTTAGTACACAGTATAACTGGGGTCACATTTGAAAAAGTTGGCTTTAAAAGCTGAAAGACAATAAACAACTTTTTGTTCCTTCACCTACCACTTGTACTCTCTTTTGTATGTACCAATTGAAAAGTACTATTTGTTTTTTATCGGTATATGTTTACAATACATAATAATTAGATTCATCTTGGGTAATTGATATATAAACATACCACATTTCTATCATTTACTTGCCCTTTCCCTCCTTACCCTCCCTTGTTCCCTTTCCCAGATCCCTTTTCCACCTCCACAAAGTCTACCTCACTGTTTCCTATCATCTACCTTTAATTTTGCTCTTTAAATTCTTTATATTTTGGGTTTCTCATATAAGAGAAATCATGTGATATTTGACCTTCTGTGTCTGATTTATTTCACTTAGTATTATACTTTCGAGATCCATTCATTTTCCTACAAATGACTCAATTTTATCCTTCTTTATGGCTGAGTAGTACTCCATCATATGTACGTACATATTTTCTTTATCCATTCATCTGTTGATGGGCTATAAACATGAGTGTCTGCATCACTGTAATATGATGTTTGTAAATCTTAGGAAGATACCCAGAAAAGATATGGCTGGGGCAAATGGAATTTCTATTTTTAGTTTTCTGAGGAATCTCCATACTGATTTCCATAATCGTTGTACTAGTTTACAGTCACACCAACAATGTAGAGGTTCCTTTTTTCCCTACAGCTTTGCCAGCATTTGTTCCTTTTTGAGTCCTTGGCATCAAATGGAATCTGTGTTGTTTGATTTGCATTTATCTAATTGTCAAAGATGCTGAACATTTTATTTTCATGTATTTATTGGCCATTTGTACTTCTTCTTCTGAGAAGTGTCTGTTCATTGCAAAAAAATATACACTGGGGAAACATAGCCCCTTCAACAAACGGTGTTGGGAAAACTGTTTATCTATGTGCAGAAGAGTAAAGCTACATCCATATTTCTCACCCTGTACTAAAATCAAATCAAATTGGATCAAAGACCTAGATATACACAGGTATAGGCAAGGTCTTTTCTGAACAGAAGAGCAATTGCAAAAGAAATAATACCAGGATCAACAAATGGGATTATGTCAAATTTAAAAGCTTCCACACAGCAAAGGAAACAAACAAAAGAGTAAAGATACAACGTACAGAACAGAAATAGATTTTCCATATCATCCTTTAATATCTAGACTATATCAAGAGCTATTTGCATTATGGAGACTTGTTTTATGACCTAAAGAATTAACTTGTAAAGAAATTAAAACCATCCAAAGACACTAATCTGGTACATAAACTTACCCATGCAAATTTAATCCTCCTGAACCTGACACTAGTTTTATGACCTTCAAAAGACGCTAATGTCAGTGCATCTCTTCTCACTTATGGTAATGAAATTCCCAACATTTGTTGGTGTACATAGTTCTGAATAAGGCACAGAATAAAAAATTACTACTATAAGTAATTGTGTCTACATATCTGACCAATGAGAACAAAAGTAATATGTTTTATTAATTCTGTTATCTGAAGTTTTATAAAATGGATTTACATTCAGATTTTTAAAATTCTATTTGGGCTCCAGTAAAGTCTGTGTATGGATACATTTGATCATTTCTGAAAAACTCTCAGCCTTCATCTCTTCAATGAAATTAATTCATTCCCACTTTTCTTTCTCTTTTCTCTATTTGAAGACCCAAACTAAATATATATTAAACTTTGCCACTATCTTCTATCTTCTTAATTTTTCATCTTTTGGCTCCTGTGATTAATTTTAAACTCTTTATTTGAACTTATTGTCAATCTGCTGTTAATCTTGTTATTTTCCACTATTACATTTTTAAGTCTAAAATTTATACTTAGTTTTTTTTAAGAAATTGCATTGCAAATTTTCATATTTTCCACTTTCCTGCTAATTTTCTTTTGAGGGGAGGTGCTGAGGTCCTGCTAATTTTCTTAAAATTTGTTTTCATAATCGCCAACATAGTAATATTTGTTGTTTTATAGTCTGCATCTAATACTTCTAATCATTATTGTCTGCAGGTCTATTTCTGCTGTCACTTTTGTTGGTTCTTATCTATATGGTTTTGTCTTCCTGTATGCCTAGTGGAATTTGACTGTATATTAGAAATCATGCATTACAAATGTAATTTAAAATAATAATTTGAAGACTGTATCAGTCACTTTTCCGTTGCTATGACAAAATGCTCAACACCAGCAATTTAAAGGAAGAGAGGTTTATTTTGGCTCAAGATTTCAGAGGGTTCTGTCCATGGTTGGTTAGTGAAACACCATGGTGGAAGGGCATGGCAGAGGAAAGCTGCTCAACCCATGGAGAGAAAAATGAGAGCCTAAAAACAAGAATACACCCTTCTAGATCATGTCCTCAGTGAGCAATGTCTTGAAATCAGTTCCTATCTCCTAATAACACATTTGGCTATGAACTTATCAAAGGAGTAATCCACTGATGTGTACTGGTCCCATGATCTAACCATCTTCCAAGAGCCCCACCTCCAAATACATGAGACTTTTGAGGGACATTTGAGATCTAAAGCACAATATTCTGCCCTTGGCCCTCTCTTAGTTACTTTCTTCATTCCTGAGACACAATACCCAACACCCACAATTTGAAAGAAAAGGGGCTTATTTTGGCTTACATTTCAGTCCATGGTGTCTTTTTTACTTTTCTCGTTGCCGAGACAAAATACCCAACACCCAAAGTTAAGGGAAGAAAAGTGTATTTAGCTCACAGTTTGTAGAGTCTTCAGTCCATAATCGGCTGGATCCAAGGCAGGGTGGCATGGCAGACAGGCAGAAGGTAGCAAGATAAGCAAGGGGGAGACAAGCCTCTTTCTGTCCCTTATATTTTATCCAGGCTACCCACCCTTAGGATAGGTAGCACTCCCACCCCTAATCCTAGCATCATATCCTTGATCCCAGCAGAACTATGCCAAACCAGTCAGTGGACTAATTTAGTAATAACACAGTCTAGATTCAGCCCCATCTATCACTGCATGAGGCTTTGCAGGGACATCTAGAAACAAACTGTAACACATGGTTAGCTGGCTCCAAGGCAGGATGGCATGGCAAAGGATCACAGTGGAAGAATAGGTGCTCATTTCATACATCCAGGAAACAGAAAAAAGGGAGGAGCTAGGTAGGAAGAAAAACCCCTCCAGGCCATGCCCCCAGTGACCCACCTCTTCCAACCAGACCCCATCTCCTAATAGCCAGTCAGTATAAGCCTCCATAATCCAATCGCCTTCCCAAAGCCCTGCCTATAAACACATTAAGCTCTTAGGGAACATGTAGATATAAACCATAACAGGCCCCAAAAAGGTTCATGTCCATCTCATTATGCAAATTGCAGTTATTTCCTCTTTAAGAGTCACCAAAATCTTAATAGTTCTAACATTACTGAAAAGTTCAAATCCAAAGTCTCCTCTGAAATCCAAGACAAACTCTGTGCTGTGAACCCTTGTAAAAATAAAAAAGAAAGTAAAATACTTCCAATATGTAATAGCACAGGATAAATATTTCCATTAAAAAGACAGGAACGGAGGAATAGAAAAGAACTGGACCAAAGCAAGACTGAAAACCAGCAGGGCAAACATTAAATCTTGTAACTCCATGGAGGAGACAACATCCTATGCAGCACCCAGAGCATGTGTTGGTGAGATGTGAGCTCCAAAGGGCTTGGGCAGGTTTGCTCCTAGGGACTTCATGGTTGCAGTCCACATGGCCTCTCTCAGGGTGGTTCTGCTCAGTGCCCGAGGCTTGCCTCAGCAGAGGTTCCATGTTCCTACCATCTCCAATTTCCTGGGATCTCCACTGCAGCTTTGGCTTCACTTTCACACTTGCATGCATTGCCCTCTCAGAGGCACATTGACTGGCCTGCCAGGCCTTACTTTGAAATCTGGGTGTAACTTCCAAGATCTTGCAAATCTTGCAATCTGCATACCTGAAAAAGCAGCACCCTGGGAATGATGTCAAGGTTGGCTGCCAGTTTAACTGATACCTGGGCCCACTTGGCCCATGACTGAGGACCATCACTGAGTACCTGGGCGGATGAACTTGAAGAAACACTTTCCTAACCCTTCCTGAATAAACAGTGTACCATGGGGATCTCTCTTCAAATCAAAGTCTTTAGAAGAAGTTTATGCTTAAAACCCCTGATTCTATGATAAGCAGGGTCTGGCCAATTTCTGAGATGTTTTCAAGCCGTCTTTTCTATCATTCTGGTGGAATGTACTTGGCTTCTTTCTAATGGCACAAATCTTTTCAGCAACCATATGCTTCTTGACCCAAACTTTACAAGTGCTTCTCTTCTGCTGAAACTGCAAAATTTCTGTAACTTTCGGGTCTGCTCTTTGCTCCTGATTCTCATTGTAGATCGGATGGAACGAAGCCAGCAATATCCATGCCTCCACCTGAATATGGGGCTGCGTTGAAATGTTTTCCCCAGAATGATTAGTCTAGTACCCTTAAATTCAACTTCACACAAAGTTTCAGGACATACACAAAATGAAGATAGTTCTTTGCCAGAATGTAATACGCATGACCTCTAATCTGTTTTGCAATTGAGTCCTTGTTATCACCTGAAACCCGATGAGCCTGGTCTTTACCACCTACATTCCTATCAGCATTCTTATTTTTTTGAGCTCCTGCCAGAATTACAGATCAAGCTGTACTTACAGCATTCTAGGGCTTCTCTAGCCTGCATCTTCAAACCTTTCCAAACTCTTTCCATAAATCAGTTCCAAAGTCTTCTAAATGATATGGTCAGGTATAGTCACAACAATGACCCCACTTCTCTAGCACCAGTTTTATGTATTTGTCACTTTACTGTTGCAGGGATGAAATACCCAACATAATACTTGCAATTTAAAGAACAAGAGATTTTTTTTGACTCATGCTTTCAGATGGTTCAGTCCATGGTTAGTTGGCTACAAGTCAGAAAGAACATGATGGAGGGGCAAGGTAGAGGATAGCTGTTCAATCCATGAGGCCAGAAAGCAGAGAAAGGGAGAAGACAGGAGCCTTTGAACACATGAGACTTTGGGGGGACATTCTAGATCTAAACCATAACAAAGACTAAGGTGATATTTTATTAATAATACTGTATTTACCTCAGTTAGGTTCCTGGGGCTAGTACTTGCAGTTTTGTGCCATCTTGTTCAAAGTTTTAGATTTCAGATTTTCTGTGGGGAAATAAGATTTTTGCCAATTTCAGCTTCAGATGATGTAAGGATTGGTTTACTTTTTATTTATCTTTACTTCTATGGCACAGACTAAAGAAGATTCAGATATTTATTTTTCTTGTCTCTTGAGATCCAAGAAAACAAATAAGCATTTCTGCCAAAGATGTCCCTAAGGCAAAGGCAGCTCCAAGAGCTTTCCTCATTTTTTTTTCTGGGTTCCCATTCCCTGTAGGATCTCAGCCTAATAATCACTCGATTTTTTTTAGCTCTTCAATTATTTTTAGATGATTGAAAAAAATAATCCACACGGCTTTATTAATTGTATTGTTGAGAGAATTGTTCCATTATACCTAGTTTAAATTCCAGAATTGGAAATTCTGAGATTTTTACTCATGTTCTCAAGGAAGGACGGAGTTGTGCTTTTGTTTACTCCTTGATCTTCATCTTTACTTAGGAACGTGGTTAAAATTATGGGCAATTTTAGACCATGCAGATGAGTGCAGGTCTTGAGAGCAAAGCAGAACAACCAGATGAAAAGGAGTTAGGCACCTGGAGTCCTTGTTGAGCACAGTAAACACACAAGTCTGAACTGCCTGTCAATGGACAATTATGTAGAATAGTAATAATCTACTGTTACTTTTGGACCTCTGTTCAACACAAGCTAACTCAAATCCTAATTAAAAGAACAAGTTACTTAACTTCTGTGGTAATTGATTGTAATGATGCTCCCAATTCTTCCCCTGACTTCAAGAAGGCAAGATGAAAGCAGGCTTAAAAATTACAGGAATCCACCTGTCCAATGCTTGCTCTTGCACCTCCGCCTCTACCATGGCAAAATGCCTGAGCTAGCCTGCTGAAGGGATGTGAAAGAGAGCCAACATGTAATAGAGTCAATCCAGCTGAGGCCATCCCAGATCTATTGCCCAGGTAGCTGACTCCAGATGCACGAGCAAGGCCAGCCAAGATCAGCAGAATCACTAGCTGACTCATACACTCAAGGGCCATAATAAATTGCTCTCGTAAGCCATAGAGTTAAGGGAAGGTTTTGTTGCACAGCACTAAGTGTTGCATGAGCTAATGATTACATAGAGATAACCATAATACTTACCTCATAGTTTTATTTTTAGACTTAAATTATTTTAAGTATTCCTCTTAGAACAGTCACAGGTACATAGTCAGCACTCAGAAAGTATTAGCTTTTCATATTCAGGCTACAGTTATCACCATTACAACTGTTGCTGAGATCCATGTTTCGTCCAACCAAGGAATTCAGTGATGAGCAGGTACAGTGGAGACCAATCCCTAAATCCACTAAACCTTCTAAGGTATTGTTATCACCTTTGTCCTTCTTTATTTTTTCCTCCTCATTAAATCTCACCTTTCGAATGTAGTGCCTCAAAGAATATATTACTTGTTTCTTTTGAGCATCAATTATTTGGGTGACTTATCTCTGACTTGGCACACAAAGAAGACATAGACGGGGTGGTAATTTTATTGTATCTAGTCAAACCAAATTCAACGGACTGAATTAAGCAAATTTGCTAAACCTTGGCAAGTTTCTTTTTAGCATCATCTTTTATAGTTTTACTACCTTTTTCTTTTAAACCTTCTCTTTCAAGTAATACTTCAATACAAACTAAAATTAAGTTGGTTTCCAGTATAAATAGGCACACATAAGCCTACTTCTACCGTGTTGTATCCCCTAATGAGACATCACTCCACACCACCCAGCCTCCTGCCCCAATTGCCATGATCTTTGAAAGAAGAGATCCTCCATTACTTCCCGGGCACCTGGAAACCTTGTTGAGCTTGAAAGCATTTTGGGGCATGTTCAATGTGCCTGTACATTCAACAGAGCCTCCAAATTCCCAAAACTTAGCAGCTTATAACAAATATTTTTTATGGCCCTTGAGTTATGAGTCAGCTAATGGTTTTGCCGATCTTGGCTTGGATTGTTCATGCATCTGGAGTCAGCAACCTGGGAAGTAGATTTGGGATGGCCTCCACTGGGTTGACTCCACTACATGTAGATCTTGTTCCACATCACTCCAGCAAACTAGCTCAGGTATTTTGCCAGGGTAGAGACAGGGGTGCAAGAGTAAGCAAGAGGACAAATAGGAATACACAAATAAGCTGTTCTCAATGGATGTTGCTGTTTGAAGTAAATTGTTTAGAAAGTATACTAATAAATATTAACCAGTTTCTGTGTATCTGCAAACTCTTTCTCTAACGTGGTAGGCTGATTTCCTCCCTTTGTCTCCTCATTCTTGTACCAGTGACAGTGCTATGGGAACAAGATTGGCAGGGCTTCAGTATCTGCAGAAAGTTTTTTTTTTCTATTATTATTGTAATTCAGTAGTAAATTTCAATAATTATGAAGAATGTTATGGTTTGTGTCTAGATGTCCCCCCAAAGCCTCATGTGGTAAAAGGTGGCTGGATCTAGAGTATGTGATGTTGGGATTAAGGGCATGTGATTACAGAATCAGTCTACTGATTGGTTTGGCACCGCCCTGATCCTGCAGCCTGGATAAGATATAAGGCACAGAAAGAAGCTGCTTAGGCTCCTTGCTTACCCCCTTGCTTACCTTGCTGCCTTCTGCCTGTTGGCCATACCACTCTGCCTTTGATCCTGGAAATTATGAACTGAAACCTCTACAAACTGTGAGCTATATAAACCTCTCCCCCTTTAACTTTGGGTGCCAGGTATTTTGTCTCAGCAATGAGAGAAAAATAACTAAGACAAAGAAATGATGACATGTGAAAGCATGAGGGCGTTCTATTTTCCACTTTAGAACTTCAAATCACAGGAACCAAGCCTGCGATTTGAATTGAACACTGACCTCTTTCAAAATGTTTCTATTCAATGTGTTGACTCAGCTCTTCAGTGAGTATGTTTCTGGTTTATTGTTTTGTCTGAATTAAAAATTTTTAAAATAGTTTACAGAAAATATGTCCTATGCATGTAATTGTAAATAAAACAATTTTTTCTTTCTACAGTAACTAAGAAATATTATTTTAAGGTTTTTCAGAAAGGTAGGCAAGAAGTCAGTGAGGAAATATAACGGTGTAATAGTCATTAAGATGGCAACTTTGGCTTGCAGTGGACAGGAATTCTGTATAGCTTTGTTTCTTCTTTTTATTTCCTGATACCAACTTTAGGAGATACCTGAATTGTGGTTAACGGCAATGCTTTTGGTTTTTGTTTCTTTGGTGGTGTTGTCATTTGGAGAATCTTTTACATTAGCTTGATGAGGTTTTGAAATTATATAAGCAAAAATGTGATATCTTTTTTTTTAGTACAAGTCTACAATGCATAAAGATTACAGTCCTCGTGGGGACTTGATACATGTACATAACACATCTTGATTCTTTATTTATCCCCTTCTCCTTCTTTCCCCCTTCCCTCCATCTCTTGACCCCCTTCCCATCTGAGAAAGATCTGATTCCCTACTTTCTATTATCTATCATTTATTTCATTCCTTATTTATATTTGAGGTTTCTCATGTAAGAAAAACTGTGTGATATTTAGGTTTGTGTATCTGATTTAGTCCACTTAACATTATGATCTCAAGGTGCATCTATTTCCTACAAACGACTCAAATGAGATTTTGATTCCTCAGTGCTGTTGCACTGTGCCAGTTATGGGAAGAGAACCTAGATCACATTCTATTGTCCAGGGAAGACGAGAACAGCTCAGCAGCACTATTTACAGGCCGTCCGCAGGCAAGCCCTGGGCAGGCATACTCGCAGTGGGGGGAATCTGTGGCTCTTATTACTACTTATGTCTTCCAATACCCATTTAGTCCATGTTACTAGTAGGTTTTATTACATTGCATTGATGTAAATTGAGTTGAAATATGCACCTTTTGACTGTAACAGTCTGTAATTTCATCCCTTCTCTAAACTCTGTTTAAATCCAACTCTAGAGCATTTGAAATATGGAGAGCACGTGGAGATCATACCTTTAGTGTAGGCACAGGCCTCTGAAAAATGTGGTTGTCACCGCCATAAAATATGTCCATGCAGCTTAGTTAGTGTGCAATGGATAAATAAGGTGGATCTGGATCCAGAAAGGAAAAACCGAAGACTTTTCCAAGGACTGCAACTTATAGAATGCTTTGTGGTTACACGTAAGTCTGTCCTTTCAGAGATCCTCAGAAATTCCTAGGGAGTGTGTGGGCAGGTAAACTGAGAGTTCCAAAGACAGTGACAATTCAGCCAGGAAGCTGGACGGTGTTGCTTGGTATCTCTTCAGAGATGCGCCATGGTGGAAATGGGCTGGTACCTGCCTACCACCAGCTACTCTTTTCCAATCTGAGCTGTTTCCTGTGGCCTCCATTGACCACCTGAGTACTATTTCTTTTGAAGAAAGGGTCAGTCGGCTAAAAGAGTAGACAAAATCCTCTTCCAGCCCCTCTGGGCCTTTGATCTTTTCTCTACTAGCCAGCTGAGTGACAAAGGAACAACTCCACAAGTATTTCTACACCAAAGTAAGTCAGTGTACTCAGAATCTAAGAAGTGGCCAGACAGACCAGAAAGGCACTATGAACACATTCTTCATAAAAGGAAAACTGGATTTCTCCTCAGCTTCCTAGATTCTCTTAGTGAGGAGTGATACAACCACCACAAGAACATTGAGGGTATAGTTGGATGATACTATCAAAATCCTACCCTAGTCCTGGCCTTGGACACTAGAATGGGATAAAAGAGTTGGGAAATATTGGAAAGGAGCAAAAGAGCAATCAATTATATTGGGAGCATCCAATTTAAAGGAGAGTGAAGTTCAAAATTCTCTGGCCAATACTCCTCTCCCCCTTTGTTTCTTTGTGTTAGTCCTCTTGTGATGGTCAATTTGCTCTCCAGAGTATCCCATGTCCTGTTACATTTGAGCCCCTGTTGGCTTTCTGTGCTCAGCATGGTCTTCCTGAAACATTTGAGACAGGACTGCTAGAATGTATGCATTCTTGGTAATTATGATATAGAAAATAAATTGATCTAAATTTTATTCTCCAAGACAAATTAGTAGTAAAGTCAGGATATTTGGGGGGGAATGTTTTGTAACAAGATGTATATACCTCATTTCCAAGGGCCCAAAGAGGATCCTCAAGAATTTCTGAAGGTGAAATTATCATTTTCAGGATGATTCCTCCCATCTTCATGGGTACTACCCCCTAACTAATGACTGATTATGGGTTGTTCCAGTGATGGAGCCAGGGAGGTATATGCAAACAGATTATATAGTAGATAGAGGTGAAATCATATTATGCTGCTCATCGTTTACTCTTTGGAGTTGAGCTGCTAGTGCTATACTGCCGCTTCAATTGATGCTGAGGGGCATTGTTGGGTTAACAAACCTGACAACCTCCAAGCATTAATGTGTTCTGTCTCTACTATATTATCCCAGAGGATCCAGAGAGTCCCCAAGTACTAAAAGGAAGAGCATGTGTAATTGTCTTCAGTATTTAAAAAAAAAAGGCATTACAACTTGTCTGTCATTATGTTAAGCAAATTCCATTAGACCTCACTTGAATATGATACCGTCCATTAAGTCTTTTCTGATTGATCTAACCAGCTCCACCATAATTCAGTCCTTTGAACTTGCCTCCTTCCAAGTCCTGTTTGCGTCGCGCAGTTTTACAAACTGCACCTTGCTTTACAATCATTCACTTATGTGTCTTATTTTGCTATTTGAAACTTTCTTGATAGCAGGTCCTGCCTCACATATTTCTATTTGTTCTGCTATATCAAAGACTGCGCTTTCCTCTTAATAGATATTCATTAAATATTTACTGCTTTGAGCCAACTATAATGATATACCTCAGTGAGAAGAGTTATCTTGCTGGGCGTGGTGGCACACACCTGTAACCCCAGCACTCGGGAGGCTGAGGCAGAGGATCACTGTGAGTTTGAGGCCAACCTGGGCTACAGAGTGAGTTCAAAGCCAGCCCGAACTGCATAGCGAGACCCTGTCTCAAACAAGCAAACAAACAAACAAAAAGAAGCGTTATCTTTACTAGCTCGGGGAGCACATTTTCACAACCCCTTCTCCATCTCTATTTCCTTCTCCTCTCATTGAATAACTCCTTCTCTGAGTATTAACTTTCATGATAATCAGGTTATCAATCTCATAACAAAAAAAACCCCACCCTAAAATGAACTGAATATGGGCCTCCTCTTCTCTCTGCTTACTCAAGCATGGCAGTTTGCTGTGGTACATTGATATGAAGAATAGATACGAAGATGGTGGGTAATATAGATATACAGCACAGGCAATTCTGGGTTCACCATATTGTATTCTTTTTTGTTCAGTATCCAGGAAAACTACATTACCCAGCCTTCTCTGCAATTAAATGGGGCAATATGACTAAATTCAAGCCAATAGAATATAATAAGAAGTGATATAAGCCATTTTCCTCCTAGTCCTTAAAAACACCTCACAAAACCATTTAGCCTTCTTTACCTTGCTAGATAAAGATTCTTGGAGGCCATATCTATCAGTCCATCTTTGTTGTATAGTAAACCTCCCCAAAACTTAGTGCCTTAAAACAAATACAACAATTTTACCTACTCATGATTCTACTGGTCACCATTTTGAGAAAGGCTCAGCTGTGTAGTTCTCTTGGGGACCATGTTTGAGATCATTCACAGGGTAGTACTCAGGTGGGATTGACTGAAGGGTGGGTTGGTCAAGGTGATCTCAGCTCAGGTGGCTCCTCTCTGCTCCCCGTGATCTCATCCTTCAGCAGGCTAGCCAGGGCTTCTCCATATAGTAGAGAAGATTCCAGAAGGAAGAGTCAATATGGAGGAGACTAGGAAAAGTGAGACCCGGCATGGGGTGAGGGGTTTACAAAGAGACAAAATTCACTGGGGAGTTGTTACTGCAACAAACTAAGACTGGAGCTATATTTCTGAGAATAAAGCAACAAGGTGGAAGCAGTTCAGCTCCCTGAGTCATTATTCACCAGAGAGTGTCCTGATCTTCATGAATCTTTGACGTGAATGAAAAACAAAATGTTACTATTAAGTTACTACTATTTTAAGGTTTATTTGTTAATACAGTATAGCTTATAGTGTTAACCTCACTAATATAGGGAGAATGACCTTTTGCTCAGTATGGGAAATATGTTTACGATTAGTAATTACAGAATAAAATCTTAATATAGATCCATAAATTGCTTTCCTGGGACCCATAAGAATCTTTAGTTGATCATTCTTATATTAGTATGGAATTGTAACATTTGTATGGTTGTTACACGTGTATAACTCATTTAATTTAGAGATCATCCAAAGAAACAGATGCTTTTTTGAGACAAAAGAAAAAGTCAAGCTACCCGTTAAGTGTTGCACAAAGACCACAAAGGTAGAATTGGGAGGGCTGACACAGGGGTTTGGCTCTCCTAGCCTTTGTTTCAGCAGACGTCCCTCTTACACAGGAAAATCATTCACTATGCTTGGCGTAGGCAGGCACCGACAGATATTGACATTATCCCATGAGCTAGTATTGCCTGGAGAACAAACAGGAGCTTGGGACTGTTTCATAATAAGAAAAATAAGAAGTATGTTTGTGACAGCACAGAGCCCAAGTGACTTGGAATGTAATGAGTGTCTGTTTATCTGTCTGCCTGCCCTCAAAGCTTCAGATTCAAAGGCTAAAACCTGGCTGGGTTGAAGGTGCTGAGCTTCGCCAAAGGCAGGTGCCAGGCCCCACTGGCCAGAGAAGTCTCATCGGGCATGAAGCGCTCACGCAGAGAAAACCATGAAAGGAAAGGGGCTTCTGCAAACATCACTTCCCAGCCTAGGAGGCCCAGCGGAAGATGTTTTAAATTGATAGGGCGTCTTCTCCCCAACTGGTGGAGGCAAGACTGGCCCAGGACTCAAGAGAGTACACTCAGCTGTAGAGATGCATTGCGAAAGACTGGCTAGAATTTCACCATGTGGCTCTGGTGTCTGCCCTCTATGAGGTCTTGGAAGCAGGTTCTTGGCAGATTGGAGAGTCTATCAACTATCAAAGCAGGGTCTGAACAGAGCAGAGCAGGGGTTGGCAAACTATGGCCCATGGGCCAAATCTAGCATCTCCCTGGTTTGGTTTGGTTTTGCTTTGCTTTGTCTTTAACAGCATATTGAGATAAAAGTCACACACCATAAAGTGAACTATTGGGGAGTAGGTGCTGGGGATTGACCTCAGGGCCTTGCACTTGCTAGGCAAGCGCTCTACCACGGAGCTGTTTAAATGGTAAGGTGAACATTGGCTCCCAAACAAAGCTGACCTTTGAAATCCCTTAGGGAGTTGTAGAAAAAGTTCTGGTCCCTAAATCTTGCCCCTAGAGATTCTGATGAATTTGGTCTGGGGTTCAGCCTGGCATCCCATCCAGATGTTGGAAGTTCCCTGGGTGATTGTAATACTCTGAAATATTTGAGAGACAGTCTTCTAGAGTTCAGGAGGTGAGAGTAGGATCAGCAATGGCTGTTTTCGAAAAAGGTTATTGGTTAATATAAATAAGGCTAATATTAATTCAAAGTTCTATTTGGCTACCTACCGATCAAGGGATTCCTATAAAATGTTCTACACTAACTAATTAATTTGGCCTATCAGGGTAATCCATATAATTCAAAACTGGATGTGTTTTAGAAATAAGTGATCTGATTTCATTTCCCTTTTTAGTGGGAATCGTGCCTTGCCAAGCTGTGACCAGCTTCCTATTTCCTAGTGATTGTATCAACAAATACGTCAGCATTACACCGCTGGGACCTCATCTACACTGAGAGCAGAATGTATCTACAAGACGATCCAACAGCTAATGTTTTAGACTTGTCTTTTCCCATTTCCAAATTACATGCTTATTGTATTCAGACAAATCAACATGAGGCCAAGTCCACAGATGTTTGAAGACTTCCAGATGATTCCTTGAGTTGTTCGTTTGCATCCTAATGTAAAGATGCCTACATTCATGGTTGTTTTTGTGTACTTTAAAAGTGTTCCAATAAACCCAGTGTTTCAATCTTAGCTTCCATATCTTCAGATTAAGATAGAAGACACACAAATAGTTATTCACAAGTCTAAAATGCTAGTATATGTACCACTACCCCCAACCTGACCTCTCAGTGCCTGGATCTGTGCGGGCTACTCCCTTTGACTACTGTCTTCAGAGCCTGGCATTCTCTTCCTTCACAGGACTGTCCCTGTCCATTACCTGACCATGCAATCAGCAATACTACTTATATTCCCTTCCTTGTAGCCTATTTCCTCTAGGTAATTGGTATGGTTCCCAGTTTGTATCACATCAAAAAAAAATGGCTACATCTGAAGAGCTTGACCATTTCTTTCTGTGCAGTGTGACCTCCTAAAAATGACTATTCCAATTAGTATAAAGTAGTTTACAATGGTGGTTCTCAAAGTGGGTCTTTGGCTAGCAGCACCAACATCACCAAGAAGCTTGTGAAAAATGCAAATTCTTGGGCCCCTGACCCAAAACAAATGATTCAGACTCTCTGGAGGTGATCCCAGGAATGTGTTTCACAAATCTTCCTTGTGACTTTGATAGGAGCTCAAGGCTGAGAGTTGCTGGAGAAGATTAACTAGAATGGTCTTGAAATTTCTGTGATCCTGCTATCGCCAGGTATATTATATTAGCTATGAAATATGGGGCTAGCACATCTCAGTTGCATGAAACAACAATCAGTTCTTTCTCACTCATGCCTTGGTCTCTGTTTCTGTAGACTGGCTGGGGAGTGCTGCTTCAGATGGCATGTTGAGTCCAGCTGTGTTCCATACATCTCATTCTGGGACTGAAGCTGGAGGCATAGCAAACTCCTGGGCATATAATTCTCATGGCTGAAGTCAGAAGCTCCCAGAGGGCTGACGCTCTAAAAGCTTTTAGCCTTAGAACTGAGACTATACTTACTTCCACCCTCATTCCGTCAGCCCAAACTGGTCACATGACCAAGCCTAATGAAGTAGAGAAACATACTCCCACAGAGGTGATAGGATTGGGAGAGAGAATAATGTGCTGAACAAAAATCTAATATTCCCCATGGGGACAATGGACAAATAAATACACCTAGTGCAGATCCTGCCACCATTTAGTGCAATTAAATTCGCTTAGACTAGTAATGGCAATCAAATAAAAACTACAGATATTTCAAGAGAACTCCAGTCAGCCCACAGACAATTTTCGTCATTCTTTTCATATTCAAGTGATAAACCCTAGAAGCAGAATTTCCGTTCACACTTCCTTTCTGGTTTTACTTCTAAAGAGCACATGCAGTATGAATTTTTTTTTTAAAGTCAAAGGAAATATCTGCTACAGCACTTTTCCCCATAGTTATTTCCACCTTGAAAAGCTGACCAAATATTTTTCTCTCCTAATGTGTTTTTTAAAGAAACGTCTCTTGAATTCCCATCATTGATTCTCTAACCACACTCAACTGGCAAGAACCAAAAAGAAATATATCTTTCCAGAAGATAAAGTAAAGTCTGCCACTACTAACAGAATTATTCCTATATCCATCACAGAATCATATTAGGACTGGGACAACCCTATCATACTTGAGACTGCATAAGAAATTACGTCTGCTGTTGACAAAAACCTTCAGTTGCTTAGCTTTTCCTTAGCTCAGTGACTGGAACATCGTTCCCAATAAATGTTTGCTGACCTGAAAAACGTATGGAGTTTGCTCAAGATGCCAAGTAACTGGAAAATTCTAAGCTCAGTGTCCTTTTGAAAGGGCATCAAAAGGAAACCCATTCCACAAAGATCATTGTTCACCCACCTGCCATTTAACAGGCATGTAAGAATAAAGATGAAGCCCTCTGTTTGAGAGGCCAATGCAGTTTATTTTGTGGGTTAGGGTGGTCAAAGCATTTTTGACAGGCTGAGAGATTCTAACACCTGTAGAAGGAACCACCTTCACAGGTTGGGTGGATGACCCTGATTTATTTGGAGAAGAACTGTGGGCAAGACAAAACTAAACAAAAACTCCAGCTCTATAAAGAGTAACGTGGGGCTTGTGGAAGAAAATCCTGGTCTTGGGATCTAGCCTTGGCCATATTCTTACTGTTATTAAACACTGGGCAAGTTATGTCTCAGCCTCAGTTTCTTCATCTGTAGTCAGGATAATATGCCTGCCCAAAATACTTCCAAGGGTAGCCCCAAAGTTAGTTAGATTTGTACATGAAATGGCTCTTTGATATGCAGATTATTCTTATTGAGAATAATTCTGACCATGGGGAGAATCGGGACAGGGATAGACAGTGTGACCTTTGTAAACAGCAAACCTGGGGTTATATAGTGCACAATCTCCACAGCTCTATGCCCTGGCCATGGGGCATGAAAGGGTCACATTGATTTCAAAGTCAAATTTTCAAATATGGTACAAAAATACCAAGATTTGCCACCATATTCATTGAATAAATTGAAGTTAGTAGAAAAATATTGTGTGCCACAGTTAATAATTTTTAAAAGGCTGGGGATTTAGCTCAGTGATTAGAGTGCTTACCTTGCAAGCACAAGGCCCTGAGTTCGATCCCCAGCACCACAAAAAAAAAAAATAATGATTTAAAAAAATTCTTCAGAAACTATTAGAACAATCCTCCCAATCACTGAGATGATGGAAGTAGTGGAATTGATGTTTTTCTTATGATTTTGAAGTTTTCCTGTACTTTTATAGATACTGTCACCCTTCAGGCTTCTCTCTGAGAAGTAGCATTTGTTCCCTCTTGTTTGCCTCCAACATTACCTGTCAGGGAGGGGTGGAAAAGGAAGGTCATTCCAGAAAATTTGCTGTCCTTCAGTTTGTTGCACAACTGGTATGAGACATCCGCTCTGAGGGGGTGGAGGAAGGGAAGCAGAGCAAAGCAGAGGCACCCGAACAAAACAGCGAAGCAGTGACTCCAATTTTAGCCCCATTTTCTCAATGGTGGTGGCAGTCACACCCTAAGGTGACCCAAAATGCATTATACCCTGGTGTAACCCTCTCCGTTCTCGTGGGTAGAAGCTGTGATTTGCCAGAAGGAGCAAGTAGCCATGGGGCACTTTCCATTTCTAGAAAGAGCCACATGGCTGGGAACCACCAGTAACTTCCGAGACCTTGGACTGGCTCCAGCCAACAGCCACGCAGATGTCAGGGACCTCGGTCCTATAAGCACAAGGACACAAACTCTACCGATAGGCTGAGGAAGCTTGGAGCCAGAGTTATCCCCAGATGGCTACGCATGAGAACAGAGCAACCTGGCTGACACCTTTGCTGCAGCCTTGTGAGGCCCTCAGCAGAGGACTCAGCTCAGCTGTGCCCAGATCTCTGACCTAAAGAAGCTGAAATCATCGCTGTGGACTCTTTGACGCTCCCAAATGTATGGTAAGATTTATGAAGTAGTAGGAAACCAATACACTACAGCACTGAATTCTCACTATTATAACTAAACATCAGCCTAATTCTCTACTAGATTAGAATCTAGAGTGTGTCCTACTCAGGGAGAGAAGCCCATTGTGGGCTTTTAACATTGAGGAGGGAAAAGGGGAGGACTTTCCACTCCACAGCTCTTTTGCTATCAATAGCATGCAAGCTGTTCAGAGGTCTCCTTGCAGTGCCCTGTCACCAGCAGCCTGTTGTCAGAGGCTCACCCATTCTGTGGGTAGTAGGAATGCACTCAAACTCCTACATGATTCTCCAGCTCAACTAGTTACCGCACTAAAGTTCTCCTCCAGCACACTGCTCAACTATCATAGCACTCAAAGAGTCTCTAGTCTGAAAATATTCCCTCTTTCCCAGGTAGTAGAATGACTACAACTGCGAATTCTGAGGAATGGGAACTTTGAGCATTTTGGGCACTTGGGCTAATTTTCTAGTGTCCTTTCTAGTGTCTAGATTCTAGTGTCCTTTGTTTGGGCTTAATAGCTCACAGAAAATAGAAATGTTGTGTGTTTTTAAAAAATGGCCCTTTACAATAAATTCAATATATGCACACAAAAAAATTATAGTAGCTCTGATGGAAAATTATTGTTTTTCTTAAATTTAAATTGTGTTTTTAATGTCATGGGTAGCAGCTTCTATTTCAAGTCTCATGAGCTGTTCTTAGTCAAACTTTCACTCTTGCTTAAAAATTCTAAACCAGTAGTAAAATCAATTCTTTTTACTATACTGAGAATTGATTTAATTTTTAAGTATCCCCAAACACCCTGTCTTTATCTGCTCTACTGTCATATGATCGTGGGCTTCTTAAATAATTCACCTCTGAGTATTATCAAATTACATGAAAGTCTTCTTTGAAATGTCAAGTTAGCTCTTAATTACAAATAAATTATACTACTCCATGGATTGCTTAATGTACTATGTGACTGTGGATGATATTTTCAACTCTAAAGTTAAACGAAGCCATAAATGTTTCCAACATCTTCCCAGTGCCAAGTCCCATGGTAAATGTTCCATAAATGTTAGTTTTCTTCCTTTCCAGAAGAAAGCTGAACTTAAATGATCACAATTGCTCATCTAAGTCTGTTAAATGTTCTACAATATTTAACTCTTTTCAGAGACTATCCAAATACAGAGAAACACACAAGCCCATGATGCAAGTGCATATTACAAGAAAGATAGGCAGGTGTGGTGACACACACCTGTAATCCCAGCACTTTAGGAGGCTGAGGCAGGAGGACTGCAAATTTGAACCCAACCTGGCAATATAGCAACTTAGTGATACCCTGTTTCAAAGAAAGAAAGAAAGAAAGAAAGAAAGAAAGAAAGAAAGAAAGAAAGAAAGAAAGAAAGCAAGTGAGCATAGCGCAGGGTCACTATGGTGGAGCTGCAGCAGCTCCGGGGCCAGCAGCCGCGGACTCCGTGTGAGGAGTGTGGAGAGAGAGAACGTCCAGACATCCAGAAGCTGCAGGACCTCGCGCTCCGGTACATCGCCAGCTGCTGCGAGGACAACCAGGCGTCCATGCGGCAGGCGCACCAGTGCCCCGAGCGCTGCCGTGCACCTCCAGCTCCAGCCCAGGCTCTGGTGACCAGCGAGTCAGAAAGGTTCCAGGACCGCCTGGCCCGCTGCGCGATGCATTGCAACGACAAAGCCATAGACTCGATGGATGCAGGGAGTAAGGAGCTTCAGGTAAAACAGCAGCTGGGCAGTTCTGTGGCCGAGTGTGTGGAGGACCACACGAACCTCATTCCAACCATGACCAAAAGGATGAAGGAGTCTCTCTCGTCTATTGGGAAGTAAAAGTCTTTGCCAGTGGCCATCGGGGCTGAGGGCAGGAATCTATTTTAAAAAGAAGAATGGGAATCTTAGTCTTTTAAGTAAAATTTATGAATGAAGAAACTAAGGATGACAGCAAGTTTTAAGACATATTTCACTTGCCTCTGGACCCTCATTCCTCTATGTTTGGATGCTAGAAAGAGAAATAGAAAAAAAAAAAGGTGCTAACGCCTAGGCCAATGACAGCACAAGACAGTGTTTTAGAGCCTAAATTTCACGTGGCAAGACCTTATCCTGGCAGTAGAGATCTCCCTCATACCAGCTGAGAACCCTCCAAGGTACTAGATTCTTCTTCATACACAGATACCAGCAGGCTGGCAGGTCCCTGCAAGCTGTCCATGACCTGGTGGAGCTGCAGGAGAGGTGTCTCTGTAGCTCACCTCCTATGTACCAGAAGTACCAGCACATTGTTTCCTGTAAGCCATAAAACAAAATTCAAATAACTAATTTACACACCTGTTATTCCCAGCATTTAGGAGGCTGAGGCAGGAGGACTGCCATGAGTTTAAGGTCAGCCTAGGCTACATAATGAGTTCAAGGCCAGCCTGAACTACATAGCAAGACACTGTCTCAAAAAAAAAAAAAAGTGAGGAGTCCATATCTTCATTTTTCTTGGTGGTTTTAATATGCAAGTGCACAAAGTCGATTTTAACAGGTGGAGTTGAGAGGGAGCTGAAAGGCTCCTTGTGTATATCTGTTTCTAGCCATCGAGACACGGCTGTGCATTTCTTGAAATTCTTACACTGCATCTTTCAACCTGGAGACAATTGCAGAACGCGAGAGTCGATGTCACACACTACATGGAAAGCAGAGCTTCCTTCACTGGCTGCTGAGCTCTTGGGCCTTTTGTGGCAGTTCAGAGGACAATCTTACAGTGACACTGTTCCTCCGAAGGGTAACAAGTTTTGACTCTGGTACAGCTGCTAGCATCCAGGAATAAACAGTGAAACAGGAACTGGGGCTAGTTAAGAGAGTTGCGAAGTACTGAACTTGAAGAAACTGGTTTATATAGAACAGAATGGAATGAAAGCCTAAAGCCTGCACTGTTTACTTAACTTCCTGAATTAACAGGCCTTAGTGAGATAATCTCCCCACAACAGGAAGGTCAAAAAGCAAGCAATTTAAGCTGTGACTTCATTACCAAATACCATTTTTGCCTGGGGCCTTTGCATCGTGCAGTGTTCCTGCCCCAGCATGGCATCTTATCGTTTAGATAAGGAATGTGTTGTCTTTTCACCAACTTATTACTTGAAATGATAATATAGCCTGTCTGTTTGCTGTGTCAAGGCTGTGATATATTTTCCTACTGGTTTGGTCTCACAATTTAAAAAGATTTATTGTCACATTAAAAAAGTTTCATTGACAAAAAAAGAAAAAGAAAGAAGAAAGAAGAAAGAAAGAAAGAAAGAAAGAAAGAAAGAAAGAAAGAAAGAAAGAAAGGAAGAAAGAAAGAAAAAGAATTAAAAAGGACTGGAGATGTAGCTCAATGTGAAGGCCCTGGGTTTAATCCAGGGCCTTCACATTGTTCTTTATAAAAAAAAACAAAAAAAAAACCAGCACAGCATCACATTGAGTTTTCACTTGATTCTGGCCTTAGGGTCAGCACCACCTGTGGCAAAGATTGCTCCTTTAATACCATATACGGCCGCTGTATGATGATTTATGAGGTACAGCTTTCACACAGCCTTGCTGCTCAAAGTGTGGTCCACGGACCAGCACCATGGGCATCAACTGGGAGCCTGTGAGAAATGCAGACTCTCAGGCTCCATTCAAGACCTGCTGAATCGGAATCTGCACTCAAACAAAAGTCTCTCATATGCACAGTAGCACTGGAGAATCTATGGTGCACTGCAAATACAGGTAGATTGGACATCTGGCTTTTGTAGCCACAAGTCTCCTCTTTTTCTTAATCTATATGTACAAGATCTTGAAATGCTGGTGTTATGTTCATTAGAGATGAACTATCACCCTACGAACTAAATCTTTGGGTGTTTTACTATGTTCCAGTTATGTTCTTCCAAGGATATTGGTGCTAACAAGAAATAGCAGCCAAAATGGGGTCTACTTGGAGCTATGGCTGCAGGTAGTAGAGGCTTCCATATCAAAATAAAGAGCAAGGTCAACCGCAAAGAGTGAAGAAAGCCATTGATGTTCAAATCCAAATGTCCTCTGCTTATGAGAAGATGTTTCCCAGGGATTGGTAATACATGGCATTTCAAGGTCCACCTTTTATGATTCAGGTGTCGAAGAAAACTAGGAGCAACGCCATGATTATGTACAATCTTATCATTAAGGGAGAATAGGTGAAAGGTATACAGGAATTCTACTATTTTGGCAACTTTGTAAACTGAAAATGATTCCAAAATAAAAGGCTGATTTTAAAAACACAGTATTTGAGGGGCTGGGGATTTAGCTCAGTGGTTAGAGTTCTTGCCTAGTAAGCACAAGGCCCTGAGTTCGATACCCAGCACCAAAGGGAAAAAAAAAAAAAGAAGCATTCGTATGCTCAGAGTTTGCCCTTTAACATGTAAAAAGTAATCTTTAAAAACACAGTATTTGGCTTACAGTTTCAAAAAATGAGAACAAAACTTTCTGAATATTATTTAAAGAACTAAATATATAACTGCTAAAAAATAGAGCATTGGAAAAAACATACCTCTTATATATTTGCCATATTTTTCACCCTATCATAACAACATATATCTATTTGCTTATCAATCCCAGTGGAACACAAGAGTGTCAAAAAAGAAAGAATAAAGAATTGTAGTCAAAACAACGTTAAGATTCCATCTCACTCCAGAAAGAATCGCGTCTATGAAAAAATCGCGTCTATGAAAAAATCAACCAACAACAAATGCTGGAGGGGCTGTGGGGAGAAAGGAACCCTCCTCCACTGTTGGTGGGAATGCAGACTGGTCCAGCCACTGTAGAAATCAATATGGAGATTTCTCAAAAAACTCGAACTAGAGGTTCCATTTGATCCAGCTATTCCCCTACTGGGGATCTTCCCAGAAGAATTAAAATCGTCATACCACAGAGATATATGCACAACCATGTTTATAGCAGCACAGTTTGTAATAGCTAAGTTTTGGAAACAACCTAAATGCCCAGCAACCAACGAATGGCTAAAGAAGATGTGGTTTTTCTACACAATGGAGTACTACATTGCCATAAAGAAGGATAAACTAGAGTCATCTATATGTAAATGGATGTTCCTTGAGAATATACTATTAAGTGAAATAAATCAGACACTCATGAGCGCACATCGAATTGTTTCCCTGATATGAGAAACCATAACTGTAAGTAAGGACAAAGTGGTGTAACGGATATTATATAAAAGGAAGCTAATATACAAAGGAGAGGAGTACTAGAAAGAGGGAAGGGGGAAAAGCAGGAAGGGAAAAAACAGAAAGAAAGGGGAAAGGGAAATCATGGAGAATTGTGAATAAACCTGCTGTAAATAGGGGTGGAGGGAACAGATGGGAGGGGTGGGGAAGAGGGGGAAGAACCAAGAGGCACCACGTACAGGTACAAAACAAACATGATAAATGTGATCAGTATATGTACAATGTACCAATACATGTTCTTGGTTAAAAAATAAAATAAAATAAATAAAAAAATAAAAAAGAATCATAGCTTTGGTTGCCAGAAATTTAATAAATATATGTCAGGAGTATGAAATTAAGACAGAATTTCCTTTAAGCAGTTTGACTCACCTCTCCTTGTATGTATCTACAAAAAACATTTTTAACAGGAAAAGGCAGTGAAAAAAAACCATACAGTTAAAAGGAGTTATATCCATCATCCTATACACAAAATGTTCACATTCTATTTTATTGGTCAAGATTCTGACTAGCAAACAATGGAAGTCATCTTCTGGCAAGTTCAAGCAGGAAAACGATTTATTAAAAGGTACTCAGTAGCTCCAGAATCATTGGAAAGCCTGGAGGAACAAGTCTGGGGTGTAGCTTCCAGGAAAAATGCCAAAATCATGCTGCAAATTAGCCTAATTTGGAGGGAGATGTCACTGCTGCTTTACTGGTTCTACTAAAGTCCCGGTGCCAGGACCTCAGCTTGACTGTAAATGATACAGCTTCTAGCCCCCGGCTCTTCTGGATCAGTCACCACCTCACCCTGAGAGGCAGCCAGCTGGATTGCTACCCCTGCCGGCAAGAGGGATGCTCGCAGACATGATGTCCTGGGTACATCTTATATTCTAAATGGCAGAACCTTGGTAAGCCCTAAAGAGCTGGGTATTTGAGCTCTGATTTCCACATAGCAGACAAAGTTTAGAGCGGCCAACTCATCTTAATGTGCCCAGGAATTTTCTGGTCTTAGCAACAAAAGTCCCACACCCAAAGAATGTCCAGCCCTAGGCAAACAAGTACAGCTGGTCACTCTGCTGAGAATTCCTATAACCTGTGAATTTCCCCAAGTATAGAAAAGCTCTTAAAAATGATGAGAGGCCACAACTATGATGTACATTCCCTACAATAATCGATGCCCATTAATGCAAATATAAAATTGAGGCAATTACACCACTAATCACATTGGTCACTTGGCCAACCAAATTGTTTGTTATGAATTGACCCATATTCCTTTCTACTCTTCATCGTTCCCCAACTCATGTCATAGTTTGCTCCTGTTCACACATAATTATTTATATGAGGTCCCAATAATTTTCCTGGTCACTTTGTGTTTCTTTTGTAAAGTACATTTGTATCTGACAATTACTAAATTGGATTTAAATTATGAATATGAAATATCTTCCCCTACTCCTAGCCCTCTATACCACACACACACACACAAACACACACACACGCACACGCACACGCACACGCACACACAGCTAGTTTTCAGCTTGTTTGGAATTAAATTTCCCGTTATTATTCTGATTTGTCTCCTCCCACCTCATCCCAACTAGAGGTCATAACACAAACTGCCTCAGAGTGAAGAGGTAACCTACAGAATGAGTAACAAATTTTGCCAGCTACTCCCAGGTCAGAGGACTAATATCTAGACTATATAAAGAACCAGAAGAATTAGACTCCTCAAAATAAAAGACCAGCTGAAAATGGGCAATAGAAATGAACACTTCTCAGATGAAGAAATACAAATAGCCAATAAGTACATGAAAAAAATTTTTGGCATCTTTGGCCATTAGAAAATGCAAATTAGAACAATGCTGAGACTCCATACTACTCCAGAAAGCCCTATCATCAAGGACTCAAAGAGCAACAAATACTGGCGAGGTTGCAGGGAAAAAGGAACTTCTACACTGCTGGTGAGAATGAAAACTAGCACAACTATTGTGGAAACTAGTATGGAGATTCCTCAAAAAATTAAAAATAGAGATTCCATTTGCTCAACTACACTCTTTCTGAATGTTTTCACCAAAAGAGTTAGAGACATCTTATTACAGTAACATATGCATAACCCATGTTTATAGCAGCACAATTCCCAATAGCTAAGTTGTAGAAGTGCTACGTATAACTATCAACAGATGAAGAGATAAAGAAAATTATATATATATATATATATATATAATATATATATCTCAGCTATAAAGAAGGATAATTTTTTGTCATTTGTGCGAAAATGGATGAATCATGAGAGTATAATGCTAAATGAAATAAATCAGACACAGAGGTAAAATATGATGTGGTTTCTCTTATATGAGAAATCCAAAGTATAAATAATTAAAAGAGCAAAATAACAGGTGATAGGGAACAGGGAGCTAGACCTTTCCCAGGTGCGCAGGAGATCTAGAGCTAGAGGGAGGGGAAGGAAGAGGGAAAGCAAGAAGGGTTAAAACTTTACACAGAGTCCACCAAAAAAAGTGTATACACACTTCAGGAAGAGAAAAACCAATATAAATATTTTAATACTAAATTTATTGAGCCACCATGAGATTAATACGAGTTACTTTTGGCCTCTACAATTACAAGAGGTGCTCAAAGTAGTGGCCGTTAACTTCCAGACATTGATTAGTATGGCGAACTGCTGGTTGGGTAAATTTGGTCATTGAGATTTCTGCACGTGCATTTTCAATTTCTTCTCTAAGGGCTGCAGTGCAGCGGATTTTCTGCTATATCGACATCTTCAAGGGTCCCCCATATGAAGATAACACCATCTGTTGAAAAAATATCATACTATTTTTCTTTTCCTGAAGTGTTTATACATCCTCTCTCTCTCTCGTATATAATATATATATACTTCATGATGAATATATTAATTATGTATCATAAACATGTACTAATAAAAGTTGTCTCTCCAACACTCATTACATTTACCTTCCAGCACAGTTCTCTGTAACACTGATCCTGAAAAGCGGAAAACTTTTTCAGATTCCTTTGCAATCGGAGTTTCACAGGAACCTAAGATTCTGCTAAACAAATCAACTGGCACAAGATTTGAAAGGTAGCAGAAAATAACATGATTTGGTTGCACATGCCGGCAGCTAGAATCGTTTGCTAGAACTTTTAGGAAATTGCTTCATTTGATGCTTAGCAACATGTGTGTTGACTGAATACGCTACGGTGGGTGGGTAGGAGTTTCTGCCAAAGTACTATTGGATCAGCAGTCCGTCTCCTTGTACTGCACCCAGCGATGTAGCTATAGCATCCCTGGTCTTCTAGATTCTGTAAGCTACACAATTCCCTGTGTAGTCACCTGCTTTCTGTTGCTAATAACACAAGACCACAGGCTGGGTAGGTTTTAACAAAAAAAATGTATTTTGTTTGACTATTCCAGATATCGAAGGTTGAGGGTCCTCATCTGATGATGGCCTCGCTGACAGAATCCTGAGGAAGGGCAGGCAGGGCATCACATGGCAAGAGATAGGGGCATGTCTACACCTATGTGTCTTTTCTTATCTCTCTCCCTCTCCTTACAAATCCACCAAGATTCACTGAGGGGGCCTCTACTCTAATAATTCTATCTAATCCTAGTCACTTCCCAAAGGTTGCACCTCTAAACATCACAATCAATAGATTGTTTCCACCCTCTTAGTATCTCAGGAAGGGGATTAAATTTCAGCACATGAATTCTTGCGGGACACATTGAAACCATCTACAAACCATGCACACCATTAACTTATGACTTTATAGAAGCCAATTACGTGCCTGTCTTTCTAATTCCCCTTCAAGGACCTAATATTGGTAGCTTGAAATCTGCCGTAGGGGAAAACGGAAAGTGCTACAAATCAGGCTTTTTGCTTGAGAGTTGAATATTAAACATTTACAGGCTCCAGCCCCAGTTGCCCACCTGCGTCATCCCCGCCACCCCCGCCCTTGTTCACCCTCGCCGCCTCCTTGCTGCTCCTTGAACACTCCAGAGAGAAAGGGGTCCAGATCTAGGCACCAGCTGGTCCCTCTGCCTGGCTCTCTTTCCAAATATCCTTTCTTTTGATTTTAAAAAAGTGACTATTAATACATCTTTGCTGTACTTAATGATAACATTCACAGTGGGAAGGTGGTACATGTAGGCAATGCATCTGAATTCATGGCTGGCCCCACCAGCCCTCCAGGTCTCTCTTCAATGCACCGTCCCACTGAATTCATCTCTGTCCACTTTCCTCTGAAATTACAGCCCACTTTCCCATTCTCCCACAAATCTATCTTGGCTTCAGTTTTCTCTCCAGCTCTTACCACCACCTCACATGCTGTGTGTTTGTTCCTCATTTATCTTCTTTATTGCTTCTTTCCTACCTAAAATGCAAAGTCCTTGACAGCAATTTTTTTTTGCTGTTTTGTTCACTGTTCTATCACTGCACTTAGAATAACACAGACATATAATAAAACCACAATAAAATAGTTGTTAAGTGGATGCCTAAAGATGTCAGGTCACTCTGGATTAAGCCAAAAATATAAAACTATCCCAATGAAAATGCCAGCATTTTTCATGGAAGAGCTAAAGTTGATATGGGAAACTAAACAAGAAAAAATAGAAAGTTCCTTGAAAGAAACAGAATAATAAAGGATGACTAGTCCTAAGGTATATTAAAACACATCATAAAATCACAGTACTTGAAACAGGATAGAATATGGAAATACAAAACAATCAATGAGTTAGAATAGAAAGTCTAGACCCAGATACATCCAGAATTCCAGTATCTGATACAATCACAAATCAATAATAAAACATGGATTACTCAACGAATCGGACAAGGTACAACAGGTTAAAAATCAGGGAAAATAAAAATACGAAAGTTTTTGTAACTAGTCTACCATACAAGGATAAATAGTATATATTGGGGGGGAGCCAAAAATGCATACACATTTCAGGAAAAGAAAAACAGTATGGTGTTTTTTCAACATATGGTGTTACCCTCATATGAGGGACCCTTGAAGATGTCATATAGAGCAGAAAACCCCACTACACTGTGACCCTTTAAAAGAAATTGAAAATTCACACGCAGCAATCTCAATGACCAAATTTACCCAACCAGCAGCTCGCCATACTAATCAATGTCTGGAAGCTATTGGCTACCACTTTGAGCACCTCTTGTAATTGTAGAGGCCAAAGGTAACTTGTATTAATCTCATGGTGGCTCAATAAATTTAGTATTAAAATATTTATACAAGTTTTTCTTTTCCTGAAGCATGTATACATTTTTTGGCAGATCCTGTGTGTGTGTGTGTGTGTGTGTGTGTATGTGTGTGCGTGTGTGTGAATATATATATATGTTCTTTTTTTTTGAGACAGAGTCTCATTATGTAGTTCAGGCTGCCTCGAACTCATTATATAGTATCAGAAAAAACCACAGAGAAGTTTTTGAAGTCTCAGAACATCAAACCCTTCTAAAGAAATTAGGGAAGATATAGTTTTAACAATCACATAAAAAAAAATGAAATACTTAGGAATCCATCTAACAAAACAAGTAAAAGATCTTTACATGGAAAACTACAGTACTCTAAAAAAGGAAATTGAAAGGGATCTCAGACAATGGAATGCTATCCCATGTTCTTGGGTAGGAAGAACCAACAGAGTGAAACTGGCTATACTTCCTAAATTACTATACAGATTTAATGCAATTCCAATCAAGATACCAATAACATACTTCACAGAATTAGAAAAGGCAATCATGAAATTTATCTGGAACCAGAAGAGACCAAGAATAGCAAAAACAATTCTGGGCAATAGGAATAAGGCAGGGGGCATCACAGTCCCCGACCTGAAATTGTATTATAAAGCTTCTGTGATAAAAACAGCATGGTACTGGCATGAAGACAGACCCGAGGACCAATGGAACAGGCTAGAAGATGCAAAAACAAGTCCAAACACACTCAAATACTTCATCTTCAACAAAGGAACCAAACATCCTCACGGGAAGAAAGATAGCCTCTTTAATGAATGGTGCTAGAAAAATTGGCTTGCCACATGCCAAAAACTAAAACTAGATACATGTCTCTCACAGTGTACTAAACTAAAATCGAAGTGGACCAAAGATATAAACATAAAAACAGAAACAATAAATCTACTGGAGAATAGAATACGAGGAATCATTGAAGACATAGTTGTAGGAAAAAAATTTATGACCAGAACCCAGACTGCACGGGAAATAATACAAAGAATCACTGCTTGGGACCACATTCTATTAAAAGCCTTTTGCACAGCAAAAGAAATCGCCAATAGAGCGGGGCAAAACCCCACAGACTGGGAAAAAACTTTTGCCAGCTCTCCTTCAGACAAAGGTCTAACACATAGAATATATAAAGAACTCAAAAAATTCAAACCCCCAAATTTAGAGACCCAATCCAAAAATAGGCATCTGAAATGAATAAACATTTCTGAGATGAAGAAATAAAAATGGCAAATAAATATATGAAGAGGTGTTCAACATCATTGGTAATTTGAAAGATGCAAATCAAAACAACGCTAAGATTCCATCTCACTCCAAAAAGAACAGCGATTATCAAGAAATCAACCAATAACAAATGCTGCCAGGGCTGCGGGGGAAAAAGGAACCCTTCCCCACTGTTGGTGGGAATGTAGGCTGGTCCAACCACCGTGGAAATCAGTGTGAAGATTCGTTAGAAAACTACAAGAGGTTTCATTTGACCCAGCTATTCCTCTGCTTGGTACCTTCCCAGAAGAATTAAAAAGATCATACCACAGCGATATATGCACAACCATGTTTACAGCAACACATTTTGTAATAGCTAAGTCTTGGGAACAACACGAATGCCCACCCCAACAACTAATGAATGGCTAAAGAAGATGTGGTTTTTCTACACAATGGAGTACTACTCTGCCATAAAAAGGATAAACTACAGTCATTTGTAGGTAAATGGATGCACCTTGAGAACATACTCTTAAGTGAAATAAATCACTCATGAGTATATATGGAATTGTTTCTCTGATCTGAGAAACCATAAGTGTAAATAAGGACAAAGAGGTATAACAGATATCATGTAAAAGAAAGATAATCTTCAAAAGGGAGGAGAACTATAAAGGAAGGAGGGGGAAAAGAAGAGAAAGAAAAAAGGGGAAAAAGATGGAAAATGTAAATAAGCCTGCTGTAAATAGGGGAAGGTGGGGGTATGGAAGGGAAGGATAGGGAAGGGGGGAACCAAGATATATCATGTACAGGTACAAATTAACCATGATGAATGTAATCCTTAGGTATACGTGTACCGATACATGTTCTTGGTTTAAAAAAAAAAAGAATAATGGAAACTAGAAAACAATCATAACAAAGAGTATTGAGTAGGGAGTGAAAGAAGATAATGCTTAATATGGAAATATAACATTACACTTTGATATTATAATTTTATTATACTATAATGTGAAGATTTGCAAATAAGGGAACTTTCATAGGAATGATAAGTAAACTAAATGGTAAAAATGTAGTTAAATCTGAAAAAAATTTGTATGAAAAAATCAACCTATAATTTATTTTGTGATATAATTAACATAACAACAAAATAATGGGCAATATTTGCAGATATGTCAGTAAGTCAATTAGATTTAAATATTTCTTATATCTGAAATTATTTTTCTGAAACACAGACATGCACATAAATCATACATTAAAATTCTAAAAAAATATGAAATAAAATTCAAATTACTTTGCTAAGTGTGTATAAGCTCAGAATTATTATATACCACTTATTAACTAAACCTTTTGTTACCATGTATATACCCTGTTTATGTAAGCACACATTTCCCCTAATATCCACTTTTCAGGCATTTACATAGTTCACCTTTCTTTGAATTATCATTTTCCTTGAATATTGTTCTCCATTCTTTTCTACTTTCTTGTTTTAGATAGGTCTCTTGCTTTATCATCTATGCTTATTCTGTTCTTTCAACTTAGGTTTACCTGTTTGTTTCTCTGTGTTTCCCTTTTTGCTATCTCTTGGATTAATTCATTTGTGGCTATTTTGAGGTTTATTTCAGTTGTTTCATAGCTTTTAAATTTCACTTTCCCTTCTACTGGCTTATCTGAAGCCTTAAAATTTTACTATGAATATTCAACAAATTGCAAAATTAATCAGTATGGTGACTCTTGTTCCAAAAGTCCTGAAGACCTTAACATAGTTTAATTACTGCTTTTTACTTGACACACTTTTATTCCTGAGGTATTTTAGATATATAATTGATTTTTAAAGATAATGGTCATTTATATTTGTGTGTGATTTTATTAATTTATACAACCACCTTTTGTTCTTGGATCTTAAACATTTCTACTGAGTTTATTTTCCTTCATCCCAAAGTAAATCCTTTAAAATTTTCTATCATTCACCATTGCTGTAGAAATGTAATTTTGCTGAAACACAATCCTAGATTGAGGGATTCGAGATATGCCCTATCATCCAGCTCTTATCCATTAAGGATGATAATGTCTTTTCCCAATGGCTATATTTTTATAATTACTATATGTCTAGGTGTGGATTTTTTTCTTTTTTACCATTCTTAGTATATACTGTGCTTCTTTTATCTCTGATTTTATGATTTTCATCTGTTCTGGCTAATCTGAGCCATTATCTTTTCAAATATATCATCTCCATTCTCTATTCTCTCCTTATGGAACTCCAATTAAATCTGCTTTAGACTTTATCTTCCATGTCTCTTAACTCTCATATTTTGCAGCTCTTTGCCACTCGTTGCTTCGTTCTGGGTATTTTTTTTTCACTTATTTATTCAATGTCCCTGGTTTTTTACCTATACTTGATCTGTTGTTTAAAACATCCACAGTTTAGTCATTTTATTGTAAAATACAGTACATATACCAAAAAGTATATAAAATATAGCATTCAGCAAACTAAATACCCATAAATCAGACATCTGAGTGCCTTCACTTGGGTCAAGAATGAAGACTCTGCAGGTCCTTGCAAAATCTCCACGCTCTGGGCACATTCGTCCTCCTTCCTATTGCAGGACCCGCTTCCCTGACATATCCAGTGAATTCTTCCCTGCTTTTCTTTATAACTTTACTACCTGTGTATGCATATGGAACTTTGAATTTATTTATTTGCTTTTCTAAAATATCAGCTCAATTCTTTTAAAAATCTGCCTGGATTTTTTTTTTAACCAAGAGCATGCATTGGTACATTGCATACATAGTGATCACATTCATTATGGTTAATTTGTACCTGTACGAGATGCATCTTGGTTTCCCCCCACCCTCTTCCCAGGGATAGGAAAGAAAGAAGTTAAACTGCCTGAATATTTTTTATTATCTCTTTCTCCTTCTTCATTGTTAGTCTATTAGTAAACACTTTATGGAAATCAAGTAATCGCATAATCTTCATCTGTTAATTCTAACATTTTAAGTCCTGAGAGTCAACATCTCTTAGTGAGCGATTTGCTGACACATTCATAAGAGCTTTTTCCTCGTGTATTTAGTAACTTTTTTCAGTGGTGAGCTCATATTTATTGTTCTTTCCTCCAGCAAAGATTTAGTTTAACTTCTGATGGACTCTAGGAGCTACTGATCTGGAACTACTTTAATTCAATTTATCCACATTCAGGATGAGTATGGATTTGACCATCGGCATCTAAGTGATATGAATCTGTGACTGTGAATTAACAAGAGAAACATCATTGTAGTCATCATTGTAAGTGTCTTTATTGTCACTGATGTCATTTTCCACCCAGAAACCATTCCCAAGGGCTGCCCGTGTTTCCTCTCCAATTCTTCTCCCCCACCCAACCTTGACTGACAAAATAGTGGCATTCATGACTAAGAAAGAGAACAAGAAAACTGTTAGCCTTTTGCCCACCTCTGCAGTCTGATCACACTCGTTGTTTCTTTTATTATTATTGGCACCATTTTACATTTTTAATTTTCCTTCCCTTCATTGGAGGCTCTGCCTCGCATGAAAAAGTCTCTCAAAAGTTTTCTAGAATCTGAATATGTTGTACCAGTAGGACTCTTTAAAGCTTCTAGGACAGTAGAAAGCAAATTTCCCATATTAAAAAACAAAACAAAAAATGTCTTTTAACAAATTACAAAGTAATGAGAAACACAAATTCAATGCACATCAAGATATCATTTCTCATGTATTAATTGTGCAAATATAAAAATAAGTTTGATAACAGACTGCTAATGAGAGTTTGAGGAAATAAGTACTCCCATACATTCTTGGTGGGAGTATAAATTGGTACCATTTTTATAGCATGTAGTCTAGCCATTTTGTCATAATTATAAATACACATACCTTTTGACCCAACAATTCTACTTTTGGGAATTTATTCTACATACTAGCACATGTGAAGATTATTTATTGAAACATTACTTGTATAACCAAGTATTTGAAATAGCTCATATGCCCATTAAAAGAGAACTATTTAAATAACTTATAGTACATCCATATAATAAGATATTATGCATTATTTTTACAAATGAAAAATTTTAATATACTGGTATGATGCAATATCCAAGACATATACCCAATGAAAAACATAAAGTGTAGAAATGTGTGCATATTATTCTGGTTTTTAAAAAATATATGTTGGTGTATTTCTGTGCATAGTTCTACATATTTTTGGAATGGTACACAAAACATCTGTCAATATTGGCTACCACCAAGTTGGGGATATGGTTGCCCGGAGAAGGATGGTGAGAAAGAGACTTACCACTGCAAACCCTTTTGTATTTTTTGAAGTGCAGAATGTGTGAATATATTCTCTATTATTTTTAAAAGGGTTTGTCAGCTTGCGGTTAGTCTTACCACCAGGAAGTGTAAAAGAAGGCCTGCCAAAGACAAACTTTGCTTTCTTCTCAGTTTTGCCTGAGGCTGTTCTCACTCCAAGCAGAGAGAGAGAAGAGAGAGAGAGAGAGAGAGCCCGAGAGAGGAGAAATCTGGAAGCCAGGTTACCCAAAAAGACCGGGTGAGCCAGTGCAGATTTATCGGCCATGTGATCTGCCTCCTGACCTTGTCAGGTAACTAATAATGAATCTACTGGCTCTTTGTTTTATTGCTTTTCACCCAGAAATTTGGAAAGTCACAGATGGTTGTATTTTGACAGGAATTTAGTGCACACTCAAACATACAAAATTCCAGAATCAAAGTCCTTAAAAGCAGCAATTCACTCTCTTTCTCTTGTGCAGGCCTTGTGTTTTATGTTTGGTGCTACTGACCAACAGCTTCAACTGGAAACACACTACCAGATAATAGCCCCAGACATCTCACTGAACAAGCTCCACTCCCGAAGCATTTGCGAGAAGAAAGAGACCAGCGAGGTTTTAGGTAGATACAGTTACACAGCATGTAGAACTTCAGAATTCAAAATTAAAAGTAGGAAATTCAAAATTGAAACTGCAAAGTTCAAAATTCAAACTGAAATTCCATTGCAAGAAAAAAAATTCCACATCTCAATTGCATAATTTTGTTTCCAAAAGGGGCAAAAATACAAATGCTGCGAAAAGCTTCATATGTGTGTGTGTGTGTTCGCTTTTTTCTCTGTTCGTATGAAATGTTTCAGGCAAACAGAGAAGAATGGAGTGCATTTTAAACAATATCCATGCACTCACAAAACACTGACAAATCTTAAACTTTTGTCATATTTGATCCAGATAATGGATCTAAAAAACTAAATAGTTCTGGATGCGGATCAAGGACCTTGTGTCTGTCCTCCCTTGTCTCATCTGCTTCCCACCCTCCTTAGAGGTAACCACCTTTCAGAGTTTGGTGTTTGTCATTCCCATGCATGCCTCATGATTTTTCCACATGTGTAGGCATTCATAAACAATGGATAATACTGTTCTGCATGTTTCAAACATTATATACATGATATTCTAAACCTGTCATTCAACACTCTCCTTTTCACATTTAACTTTTTCTATTAAAGGACATACAGTTGTTTCTGTTTTTTTCCCATTATCAAAAATGCTGCAACAAAATTCAGGTGCACATGTGAGACACTTTCTGCAAGCCAGGAGAGAACTGATAGGCCACAGGATAGGTTTCCAGAAAACAAACGACTCTCAAGTGTGGTCCTACCCCTTTACCTTCTGCGAAATAGCCCTGAAGTTTTCCAGGGGTGCCTCCTAGCTTCAGAGAGCAGTGGAAGAAAATTCACTGTGGACACAGGTACTCATCTGGTAAAATGAGCCTGCAGCAGAAGCTCTGAGCACCCCTTGCCCTCACCAGTTAGAGCACCTGGCCGGCCAGCCCGTTCTCAGCTACAGCGCCTGCCTCACTTTTTGCCTGAGAACATTTTCAGGTCGCCAGAGGTGGTGTTGCTATGGGGCAGCGATAGCAAGTGGAGCCCGCGACTGACGGGCATTGGAGTATCAATACCTCAGCTCCCTCACCCCTCCAGTGAGATAACTCTGGAGCACATGTTTTGTCCAGATTTTCCAAATGCCCAGTATGATTGAACCTCAGTTTGCCACGGTGACAGTCCGCTTGATACCAAACCCTGAATGCAGCAGTTCTCTGCCTTCCCTTGTGGGTCTAACTATCCCTCCCCTCCACCAGTGGTCCCGAGACCTCCTCCCAAAACCTGCTGGCACCTGAACCCTTCTCTCAGAGTTTGTTTCTGGGGGAACCTGAGTGAACTCCGACTGGTTTTCACATGTATATACTCAGATGCTGACAGTGGTTATCAAGATTGGGAATCTCGTCACCAGCTGTAGAACTGACACTTACCCACTCCGAAAGAAAGAAAGAAGGAAGGAAGGAAGGAAGGAAGGAAGGAAGGAAGGAAGGAAGGAAGGAAGGAAGAAAGAAAGAAAGAAAGAAAGAAAGAAAGAAAGAAAGAAAGAAAGAAAGAAGGAAGGAAGGAAGGAAGGAAGGAAGGAAGGAAGAGAAAGGAAGGTTTGTACATTAGTCTTAGACAGGATACAATAAACATTTTGCTGTTTGGTTCTTGGAGAAGCTTAGGCAAAAAGCTGATAAATAAAGTGCTAGTGCCTGCTAGACCAGGAGACTTTTCTCTGAAAGCCACATGTTTAATTTTTTGAAAATCTTCAAGCACAAAAGGGTAGTGAGTTATATTTAAAAATCACCTCATTTAGCTAAGTTTGAGAAAATGGTGCCTTTTAAAGCCTAGGTTTTGACATAGTCACCGGGTTTAGAAAGGTCACATTGCAAAACTCACTTTCTAAGGTAGAGTGTGAGGTCCATACTGGGCTGAATACTTTACTCTCCAGACCCAGCTTGGAGTTACAGCTCTGTCCCTCTTTTGGGCAGCGTGTGATAGGAAAATTACCTAATCTTGCTCAGCTTAGCGACCTCATCTGTGAAACAGAGAGGATGGTAGTCCCTATGTTGTTGAGTTGGGACATTAGACAATGATCTTCTAGAATCCCATATCTTATCTCAGAGCCTTTAAAAGGGCCAGGAGGTTGTTCCAATATAGATTTTGAAAGAGACAAAGCTGAATTTTCACAGAATTTTTTCTTACTATCTAATTAACTCAGTAACATTATCTAATATTCTCAGTGCAGAATATAGAAGAGTACAAAAAAATGAAATGAAGCCAGGCCTGGTGGCACATCTGTAATCCCAGGACTCTGGAGGCTGAGGTAAGAGAATCATCATGCATGTGGGGCCATCCAGAGCTACACAGTGAGTTCAAGGCCAGTCTGAACAACATGGTGAGACCCTGTTTCAAAAGTGTACATACATACATACATCAAACAAAAAATGAAATCAAATATTCTCCTACCATCTGAAGAAAAGCTAGTGGCTCATCTATGCATTATGGACTCTGATTTTTACATAAAAAAATTATTGAGTGTCCTATTTTGAAAAAGTACAGAAGAAGTACAGATTACAAATAAATACATGGAACATTTGTTCCACATTGCTGGCCATTAGAGAAATGCAAATTAAAACAACACTGAGATTCCATCTTATGCCAGAAAGAATGGCCAACATCAAGAAATCAAATAATAAATGCTGGTGAGGCTATGGGGAAAAGGGAACCCATCTACATTGCTGGTGGGAATGTAAACTAGTACAACCACTATGGAAATCAGTATGGAGATTTCTCAAAAAACTAACACTAGAAATTTAATTGACCCAGCTGTTGCCATTTTGAACACTCTCTTCCCAAGAGAGTTAAAGATATACTACAGTGACCTATGCATACCTGGGTTTATAGCAGGACAATTCATAATAGGTAAATCGTGGAAGCAGTCTATGTATGCCATCAACAGATGAATGGATAAAGTGTGATGTTTGTACACAATGGAATACTACTTTGCTATAATGAAAGCTAAGCTCGAGTCATTTGTAGGAAAATGGGTACACCTTGAGACCATAATGTTAAGCGAAATAAATTAGGCACATGAGCTTAAATATCGCATAGTTTTGCTTATATGAGAAACACAAAGTATAAATAAAGAGCAAAATGAAAGCTAGGAAGTAGGGAGACAGACCTTTCTCAGATGGGAAGTGGATCAAGAGATGGAGGGAGCAGGGAAAAAGAGGAGAGCAAAGAAAGGGAATGAAAAAGCAAAGTGAGACGCATTGTATAAATGCACCAACTCTGCACATGGGCTGCAAACATGGAGTAATAAAAAAGGAGAAAAAAATAAATAAATAAAAATTAAAAAGTGCCCCAAGTCATTAAATCATCTTTGAAAACATGTCTGTCTGTTTTTATGACTTGGTATTTCATCTAATGAAGGCCTATAATTTATCTACCCAATGTAGCCAATTTCCTAAGCCGTTAGGTTGCCCCTTCCACACTGCCAATGCTTCAATGACATTCTTGAATGATGTACCTTTGTGAATGTGTGTTTGTTTCCTTGGCCTGAAGACCAAGATGAGCAACCACTGGTTCAAGTGATGAGAATGCTTTTAAAGCTCCTAATACCTGTGCCAAATTGCCTTTCCTAGAGGCTGTTCCAGTTTATATGCCGATTCATGGTGTGAAGAGCTGTTTGAAGACACAAAATATTTGAGTGTATCATTGAGTTACCACAGATGCTAGGAGAAAACAAAGCCCCCAGGCCTGTTCACACACCCCAGCCTTGTTTTAAGTTTGGTTTAAACTTGCACTGCAACACAATTAGAAATTCCAGTACGTCTTAGTTCTCTGGAGACCAAGAGTCAAAATGAATCTGCTACATCCCTGAGTACCAAACATGTTCCTGCAAATTCTCTTGTGGCTTAAAAATCTGTGACAACTGCTAGATTTTGGAGGGCAATGGCCCTTCATATTTATCTTTTCATCTTCAAAACCTGACCCCCACCTGCTATGTTTTCTGTCCTGACTTCACTAAACGGGTCCCTTTTCTAATCCTACAGCTCCCCAGTCTAGTTAGGAGATAGGCTCTAAGGTGCTGAATTAATTCCTGAGAAGGGGTTAATGGACGATAATGGGCTTTCTTTCACTTAACATTTAGCAAGTTCCTATCATTTGCCAAGAACTCTGCTAAGAATAAGGATGCAAAGTCCAGAAGCTGTCAAACAGAAAATAAATTTTAAATTGCATTAAAATGAGTATCACACATACATAACTCAAAAGTTATCATATTACAATACAGAGGAAGAGATACAAATGGCAGAAAAAGAGAAGTCCCAAAAGCTGAGTATTTCTGAAGGTGTGGTGTGTTGATCCGCTGGCCCAAGCTGCCTGTGTTCAGAGCACTCGTGACTCGTGTCCTATCGAAGCCCTGCAGGAGAGCAAGAACCCATGTCTTGGCTACACTCGAAGTCTCCTGCTGCCCCGTGCCTTCTTTAAGGAACGCCTGTAAGCACTGCTTTCTGACACAAAAAGCCACACTGACTCGCACTGCGGTGGCGCCAATGGCATGTCTGCAGTTGCCCAGGCAGCAGAATCCCTTGGCTGTCCCTCAGGGTGGTGACTGCTTTCCTGGCTGCTGGTTCTCCCACTTTCCTGCTGCCTGCTTCATCATGCCTCCCTGGTGTCATTATCCTCTAGCCACCTTCCCTTCGG